>JAMALC010000087.1:0-70863 GCA_023628275.1 Rhodotorula sp. M30-05A-2 | reverse complement strand
AGCGCTGGGGACGCTTCGGCAGCAAGGAGGAGGAGGACGCGCCGGAGAAGCGCTGGGGACGCTTCGGCAGCAAGGAGGAGGAGGACGCTTCGGCCTAAATTCGCTTTGACGGATAGAAGACTGCCAAGGTGAGTTTCCGTTCGCATCCGCCTTCCACCTTGACGACGTGATTTTGACTCGCAGCTCTCTCGCGCGCTGCAGTCACGACCTCGATTCCTTGCTGCTGATTTTCGACGTGACGACCACCGAAACGACCCATTTTACGAAGACGAGCGCTCGCATGTTCTTTGCCACTCCCTTTTCCTTCCCTTTCCACTTACGAGCCGAGCGATGTATGCCTGCCACTTTCTGTGATCTGTTGCAATCGATCTGTCTGCCCTACATTAGTCAAACCAAGCCCGTTCATCGGAGTTGCGCGAATACCACATAACGCGGGTGGCGGCGCGCGCCCACTGTGAGATGAATTTGATCGAGAGACTCGCGAGCGCGAATTTGATTGTTCTTTGGCGTCGGGCGACGGGCGTCGCTTGGGCGAGCAAAGGCCGCCGTCATTGCACTTCGGACTCGCGTAGTTGGTGCTCAAGCTCAAAGCTTGCCAGAGTCAGCCCTCGCGCGGCTCGACGCCTGCTCCTCACGTTCAGGCGATCCCACTCGAGTCGGCGCTTCTTCATCGGTTTCAGATTTCGACCCCGGTCGCCGACTCGCGTACCGCACCAACTCGACGAACAGACTAGGCGAATACTCAAGCAATCGCTGGCTGTGCCGACTCGCTGCCCGGACGGTTGACCTGCGCGTAATCGAGGTGTGGTGGGGGGAACATCTGCTGCGATGGCGGATCCGACGCACGACAACGACTCGGTGTCGGATCTCTTCGCCTTCTCCTTGCCAGTCCTGGAACGGGATGCTCCCGCCGAGACAAGCACGAGCACGAGGCCGTCGACGTCCCGCCGTCCTTTGACAGCTTTCGGCAGTCAACCTCCCGGGACGGGACGGCGTCTAGACGACCAAGCAGAGCAAGACGTCGCCGACAACCCTTTTGCGTTCGCGGTTCCCGCCAGCGGCTCCCAGGACGACGGCACACACTCTGTGGAACGACCTACGACTGCGCGGCCAAAGACGTCGTTTGGAGCAGGCGAAGCATCCGCGTTTGGATCGTTCGCTTCGCGGCCGCAAACTGCCACCTCCGTTCGCTCTCCGCCGGTGAGTCTCCTTATGATCGTATTGTGTCTGTAGCCCCACCACAAAGCAGCTGACCCTATCTCCGGAATTTCCAGTCGCAGTCGTACAGCAACGGCCCCGTTACTCCCGGCGACGCGAAGTCCCCACAGCCTGACGTACTCGTCGAAGAGGAGGACGAAGACGACGACGATGATGATGACGACTGCGGCATGTTCTCCTTTCACCGTCCTGCGACCGGAGAGGCGCCGCCGCCCGGCAGCATGGTCCCGATCGAGGTTGCCTTCCAGGGGCAAGGATTCGACTTCATGCGCAGCCCCCCAAAAACAAACGACTCGAAAGAACCAACGGCGCCGGCGTCTGCTTTCGCAACTGATTCTGTGGACGCTCGGGACGAGGTGGAGCAACAGGCGGAGGAGGAGGACAGAAGAGGGACAGCTCAATCGTCGATGAGACGACGCAGTCGTTCCGACGAAAGCAGCTGGCACGAGGCGGACGAGCCTCGAGGGGTCTGGCATTTGCCCGGCGACCCGGACCGGTTCACGTCGGACCCGTTCGACGCTCGGCTTTTCGCGGCGGGACGTCGGTTTGGCGACGATGGAGCAAGCGATAAGGACGAGATCATGTCGTCGGCTAATGGTCGGACGACCGGAATCAGCCTGCATCGTTTCGGCATGTCGGGTCACACGAATTCGTTGGACGACACCAAGGATGGCGACCTCGAGGCTGCGGGCATCCGGCGTCGGCGCCGCACTCGGCAGCCGCTCGAAGACTCGGTGTACCCAGAAGTCCAAGCGAGCGTGTCCAACATCGACGACCCGACCGCATGCGTGTTGACGTTGCGTGTCTGGTTCCTCGGGCTGCTCTTCTGCCTCGTCATCTCGGCGCTCAACACGTACTTTGTCTTGCGCTACCCGGCGCCTCTCATCACGCCCATCATCACCCAAATCTTCGCCTACCCCTTCGGACGGTTCCTCGCCAAGTATATGCCCGCTGTCGAGCTCAAGCTGCCGACTTGGGCCCGCTGGCTCGGCATGCCCCAGAGGGTCAGCTTCAACCCGGGACCATTCAGCATCAAGGAGCACGCGCTCTTGGTCATCATGGCCAATGTCTCGACGAGTCCGGCTTTGGCCCTCAATTACAGCGTCGCGGCAGAAAAGTTCTACGGCGAGCCGCAGCCGTTCGGCTTCGACATCCTCCTCGTCTTGACCACTCAGCTGATCGGGTTCGGCGCGGCCGGACTCTGCCGCCGTTTCCTCGTCTGGCCGGCGTCGATGCTCTGGCCGCAGAATCTCGTCTTCTGCACGCTCTTGAACACGTTCCACGCCGAGATTGAGGACGAGGAGCCGGGACCGAGTCGACTACGTTTCTTCGCTTACGTCTTTGTTGGCGCGTTTTGCTATTTCTGGCTGCCCGGTGAGTATCTCTCCCACTCGTACGTGGCTTCCTCCCTGTGCTCTCGCTGACAGGTCAAGTATGCTCGACATCAGGCTTCCTCTTTGTCGCCCTCTCCGCCTTCTCCTGGGTTTGCTGGATCGCGCCGAGTAAGTTTCGCATTCGGACAGGTGCGAGAATCTCAAGAGTTAAGACAACTTCGCACCACCTGCAGACAACGTCGTCGTCAACCAACTGTTTGGCGTCTCGTCCGGGCTCGGGATGGGCTTGTTCTCGTTCGACTGGAGCCAGATTGCCTACATCGCTTCGCCACTTGTCGTACCTTGGTGGGCGCAGCTCAACATCTTCGGCGGCTTCTTTGTGGCGTTCTGGATCATTGCGCCAATCATGTACTATACCAACGTGAGGAAACAAAATGACGCCCGCGGGTCTTGTTCGGCGGCGCAGAGGGTGAAAACTGACTGCAGCAATTGAAGGGACCCACAGTCGTTCAACGCCGCCTATCTCCCCATGTCGACCTCGTCCGTCTTTGATCGCTTCGGACAAGTGTACGACACCGCTCGTGTTCTCGACGCAACGGGCCTCGAGCTCAACGTGACGGCCTACAACGACTACTCGCCTGTATACATGCCCGTCACCTACCTCGTTTCGTACGGAACGTCATTCATGCTCGCCACCGGGATCCTCGTCCATACGATCCTTTTCAACGGTCCCGATATCTGGAATCGTCTTCTGCGCCAACATGTTAAGGGCGACGTCGATATCCATATGAAGCTCATGCGGAACTACCCCGACGTTCCGGATTGGGCGTATCTTGCTTTCCTACTCGCCGCATTCGCCCTCTCTGCGGTGACCGTCAGCGTGAGTCCACCCTCACCGAATCCGGCTGCAACTCTGCGGATCGGACAAGTGCTGACTTTTCCTCTCCCGTCTCTTCGTCGTGACGCGCAGTGCTGGCCAACCGGCATGCCGGCTTGGGCGCTCGTGGTATCGCTCGCAATGGGCCTTATCTACATAGTCCCAGCTGGATACGTTTACGCCCTGACATCTTATAATGTACGGTACCACGTCCCCCTCTTTCACGTCCCATGGCATCTTCCTTTTCCCACGAGTTGACGTCGTTGCGCGTAGCTTTCGATCAACGTGATTGCCGAACTCGTCGGCGGCTACATGATGACGGACAAGCCGCTGGCCAACATTGTGGGTCGTTTCCTCCCGGTGTCCCGGCCGAAAAAAAACGGTCCCTGACCTTGTGGCTGACCCGACTGCGACGCCCTATTTGTGCAGCTCTTTAAAATCTACACGGCGAACGTCCTCAACGTCGGGCTGTTCTTTGCTCAGGTGGGTGCATTTATTTTTCCCGGCTTTGAGCCATTAGTCTTTCAGTTCCAAGACGAGGTTCCTTTCGTCACTGACTGAAGTACTCGCGCAGGACCTCAAACTTGGCCACTACATGAAGATTCCGCCGCGGGAAACGTTCAAAGGTGGCGCCTTCTTCTTTGGCGAGCTTGCTGCTGAGGGGGGTCTGCTGACATATTCGAGGCGCACGGGACAGTTCAAGTCATCGCCGTGATCGTCACGTCATTCGCGCAAGTCGGCGTCAAGCGGTGGCTCGTCTCGACTGTTCCGACGCTGTGTGACGCCGACCAGTCGGCGCAGCTCACTTGCCCGAACGCGCGCACGATGTTCTCCGCCTCGGTCATTTGGTGACAAGATCCTCTTCGCCAAGTCATAAACAAGCGGTTCGTCTACTGACCACTTTCGGCGATTCACAGGGGCTTGATCGGACCTGCGCGGCTCTTCAGCTACGACTCGTACTACCACCCGCTATTGTACTGGATGATCGGCGGCGCCGTGGTTCCAACCGTGTCGTGGCTCGTCCTGCGAAGGTGGCCGCAGTGCTGGCTGCGGTACTTTCACTTGCCGATCGCTTTGACTGGACTGGAGCTCGTCCCGCCCGCGTCCGGCATCAATTTCTCGTCGTCGCTCATCGTCGGCTTTATCTTTCGTGGGTCTCTCATCTTCCTTCCGGTCCGCCCAACAACGGCGAAGAGACTGACTCGGGTCGACGCTCATGTTGCTCGCAGAGTACCTTGTCCGGAGGATCAACTTTGACTGGTGGTCCAAGTACAACTTTGTCTTGTCGGCCGCGATGGACGCCGGCACGATCGTCTGCGGCATCCTCATCTTCTTGACGCTGCAGCTGCCTCGAAATGGCACCATTTGTGAGTGCGACGGCGCGTTTCTTTTCGGTCGGCACAGGTTTACTGAAATCGGGATCATTGTCCGGCAGCCGTCAACTGGTGGGGGAACGAGGTGTTTACCAAGACACTAGACTGGGCGGGTGTTTCTTTCAAGACGGTGCCGCCGGAAGGATTCGGGACGACCACTTGGTAATAGGTCACGCGGGGAACCGTTTGTTGTACAACTTTGGATAGCTATCAGAGATCGAGAAGGAAGATCGTCTCGCACTATACTTATCGAGAAACACTGTGCCGGCTCGAGAGAATCTCCACGTTGCACAGCTCCGTGGCAGAGGGTCGCTCGAGGAAAGACGCGTCAGCGATGCCAAAGATGAGGGAGGAGGCGAGGGAGGGCGACAACGCGAGGAACCGAGGGTGGGAAGCAGTAGTACTAATGTGAGGGCATATAGACCTGCAACTATAGACTGCACGTGCTGCCCGACCCTGCAGGGTTATTGCAGCTCTCATCGGGGCGAGAGTGGAGTCATCATCCAGGACGGCGACCGCCTCTCTCTCCTACACGTTTGAGCTCAAGCCATGGTCCGCCCAAAGTTCAAAGACGAGCACGTATTCGGTCAGTCTCTCGCGCTCCTTGTCCTTTCCCCTGATCCCCCTGTGCGAAGTGACCACGAACCCGCCCCCCCACTTGCGCGGACCCGCCTTGTTGTGGTCAATCTCGGCGACTGCTGCGCGCGGGAAGGGAGCCATACTGACTGACACTCTTGATTCATACAGAGAAGCGCAAAGCCGAGGCAGAGCGCATCCGCGCAAAGTACAGCGATCGCATCCCCGTCAGTCCACCCTCCCTTTGATCGCGGTCAGCCACACACGCTCACTGACTTGACTGCGAACGACGGACAGGTCATCTGCGAAAAGGCAGACAAGAGTGACATCCCCACCATCGACAAGAAAAAGTACCTCGTCCCCGCCGATCTCACCGTCGGTCAGGTGCGCTCCACCCTCTCTCTCCTTCCCGTAGGGGCGTTCGTAAACTGAACCTGAGCCTCGCCAAAACGCGCACAGTTTGTCTACGTGATCAGGAAACGGATCAAACTCGCACCGGAAAAGGCCATCTTTATCTTTGTCGACGAGGTGTTGCCGCCGACCGGGGCCCTCATGAGCACAATCTACGAAGAGCACAAGTACGCTTCTCTCGGCTCTCTCTCTCCGTTCCCTCACGTGACTGACGTGCAAAACCCCCTTTTTCATCCGACAGGGACGAAGACGGCTTCTTGTACGTCGTCTACTCGGGCGAGAACGTCTTTGGCGACGACGACTTTGCCGCGCCCGCGTCGCTCGAGGCGTAGGGAGGTCTGCCTCTCCCGTCATTCGTCCGAGAGCCGTTCTTCCACTTGGGGCGTGCGCACTCGATCCTCGCCCTCGCTTCGCTCGCCCTTTTTTGCCTCGAGATCCCTCGACGTCCCTCTTCCCACCGAGTCGATGTCCTTGACTTGACCTATCTGTAGTAGTAGTGCCCTTTTACCGCCTCCTGCCTTTGTCACTTGTTCTTCCTGCGCCGCTCTCTCTGCTCTTTCTTGTCCTGTCCACCCAACCCATGCTCCCCCTCTCCTCTTTGTTCTCCCGTTCGTCGGCCTCTTCTTCGCTTTTTTTTTTTTTTGCTCCCCTTTTCCACGCGTTCGAGTTCGTTGAGGGCTTTTCATAACCATTTGTATTTCTAAGTCAGGCTTTTCACACAGTTCTGGACGTTGATTGGCGGCGATTCTCTTTTCAACGCGCCGACACTCCACTGAAGATGGCCTCACGCGAACGCGTCATTCTTCCCTTGGAAGCCGGCATCTACTCCGCTGCCTCTTGTGAGTCGCATGCCATGGGTCGTGCGTTCCAAGTCGCCCCCTAAGCCTCTGGGCTACGACGAAAGACCGCGCCTCTCTCCCTCCCTCTTCTCTCGCTCCTTGCGCCTCACCACAAGCCACGGGTCCCGCTCCTTTCTGATCCGTTCCCACTCTGCCATCTCTGCTTTGACCTCCTCCCCGTCCTCTTCGTCGGGCTCATCAACAAGCTCAAGCTCGAGATCATCGTCTTTTCCCTCCTCCTTCTCTGTTGTTGTCAACATACTCGCCTCCTCGTCGTCGGCGTCGGAAGGATCGTGGTGGTCGTCGTCGGCGGCGGTGCGATCAAACTCTTCGTCGACGTGACGGCCGGCGAGGAGCACAAGTTCGAGTAATCTTGACGGCGTCAGCCACGACCCCTCGGCGTCCGCTTCCTCCTCCTCTTCTCGTTCTCGTCCTCGTTGCTGACGCCCCTGCTCAGCGACGCTATCGCCCCGTTGCTGCTTTTCCACCATCTCGACGTCTTCCGTTGGAATCCGAGTAATAGTCAGATGAGACAACGATGAGGTCGACGACGATGGCGTTCCTTCTCCGGAGGGAAGAGCTCTCGCTGACGGCGGAGGAGGAGCCTCCCGATCAAGACGAGGTGCGGCAGACGTCGTTGATGAGGAAGGTTGGAGGTAGGTGTGTAACGGGAGCGCGAGTTCGGCGACGAGTTTTTGAAAGATGTGGTTCAGGCGGACTAGTTTCGCCGAAGTGACGACGAGGGCGTCGTTCAGGCTATTGCACATTTGGTGGTCGTCAACGCCAAGAGAAAAAGCAGAGAGACGAAGTGTCAGTCGAGGCTAAGAGCTCGCGTTCTGTCGAGCCCGACCTCGATCTCACCAAGGGTAAGGGAGGACGGAACGGGACTCACGATGCATGGTAGGCTTGTAGAGCGGGGCTCAGTTGAGCGACGAGCTCTTCTGCTGCGACCGAGGAGAGCAGAGGCGGTTCTCTGCGCTTTTCGAGAAAGGCGACGCTGGCTGCGTTGTCGCGGTTCAGAGCTGCAGGCACAAGGGTAGTCCCACAAACCGAGAAACAGAGTCAGACCCTCGCCTTCTCTCTGTAAAAGCAAGCACTTCTTCCCGAGGCTCGCGCTTACCGTGCAGACGGCGGCGCAGTTTGGTCCGCTCGAGAGTGGTCGCGCGGAGGTCTTTTCGGATGCTGAGCAATTGGAACGAGAGGTGGTCTTTGCGCTTGAGCAGGTCGGCGACAATCCCTTCTTGATCATGGCTGCGTGTTTTCGGAGTGCGTTACGGGTCGTGAGTAAAGCAGAGTGGGGGTGGTTCGCTTTTCGGACCTGGAGACGGCTTTGAGACGGCGGGGGGTTACCTTTGGCCATGGGCTGTAGTGGCGAGGTGATTGGTGATCAAGACTTGCTGGTCAATCCTGTTCAGATGTAGATTCGCTGGTGAGCCCTTGACGAAAAGAGCGATTCGACTCAGAAGGCGAACGTACGCATTCACGACGGCGGTCGCGACGACTCGGTTCCGGGTGCGGGCGTCGACCTCTTGGCGGAGTTGGTTCGCCCGTTCGAGTAACTTGCGAGCATAGTCGGCGTCTGGCTGTTCCTCCGAGGGTCGTTGATTGACGAGGCGGTCGAGGTGCTGGCGAGTTGCGAGGCGGACTCGAGCGTCGGCGAGTTGCTGCGTGAGCACCGAGGGGGCTGTGTTGGCTTGAGCGAGTCTATGTCGTGCTGCTGCTCCTGCTTCTTGCTCTGTTGCTGCTGCCATAGAGGGGCGAGTGGGGGGGGGAGAATAAGAGATTAGAAATGCTTGTTGTAATCGAGTTTTGTACTGTAATGACACGTTGAACGGGAACCCCGCGTCGGTTCGGTTCAAGGGGTCCGAGAGACACGCACGCACGCACAGCACTCGGCTAGCTCGTGCACCTAGTAGCGAGGCACTCTTGTAGTCAGTGAGTTCTTGCTTGGTCGGCGCGCGTTTCATGTGGGAGCGTCGCGTTTGGGTGGGTTGGCTGACGCACACTCTCCCTCTCGTCGCAGACAAACACTACGCGGATATCATCGACGAATACCATGCAGACGGAATACGATCTCCTCTTCAGTCAGTCCCTCCTTTCTGAGCCCTGGACCGCCCCGTGACCCCGCTCACCCGCTCTGCCGCCCACCCGCCGCCGCGCAGAGCTCCTCCTGATCGGCGACTCGGGCGTCGGCAAGTCGTGCCTGCTCCTCCGGTTCGCAGACGACACCTACACCGAGTCGTACATCTCGACCATCGGCGTAGATTTCAAGATCCGCACCATCGAACTCGAAGGCAAGACGGTCAAACTCCAGATCTGGGACACGGCAGGCCAGGAACGCTTCCGCACCATCACCTCGTCCTACTACCGCGGCGCCCACGGCATCATTGTCGTCTACGACGTCACCGATCAGGACACCTTCTCCAACGTAAAGCAGTGGCTCCAAGAGATTGACCGCTACGCCTGCGAAGGGGTCAACAAACTCCTCGTCGGCAACAAGTCGGACCTGACGACGAAAAAAGTCGTCGACTACGCCGTCGCGAAAGAGTTTGCCGACCAGATCGGCGTCAGCTTGCTCGAGACTTCGGCCAAGAACGCCACCAACGTCGAACAGGCGTTCCTCACCATGGCCAAGCAGATCAAGGACCGGTCCGTCCCGCCCTCTCTCTCCTTTACCGACTTGTCCTGCTTTTACTGACATGACGAAACACCTCGACAGCACCGCCGCAAGTACAAAGACGACGGAAGGCGCAAAAGTCCAACTCGGAGCCGGCCAAGCCGTCAACGAGAACAAGCAGGGCGGGTGCTGCTAAACCCCCTTTTGCGCCCCCTGTGAGGTGTCGATAGAGCACCACCTTCCGCACCCGACCCCTCCTCCTTTCCTACATACGTTGTATTTGTTTCTTGCTCTTCTTTCACCCCTTTCTCAACGGACCGTGCCCACCCCGCCCTTCTCCCCCTCGTCCCACGTAATGAACCTCTGGGGTGAGGAGGTCTCCCATCCCTTCCACGGCTGCTGCTGCTGCTATAACTCTGTTTCCATCCTCTTTCTCTTCGTTCTGCTGCTGTGTTTCAACTTTCTCCCTTTCCCTCTTCCTGCTCTGTCTCTCTCTCTCTGTCTGCCCGTTGCAATACCTCAGATACACTCTC
This sequence comes from Rhodotorula sp. M30-05A-2, assembly GCA_023628275.1. Classification (NCBI taxonomy): domain Eukaryota; kingdom Fungi; phylum Basidiomycota; class Microbotryomycetes; order Sporidiobolales; family Sporidiobolaceae; genus Rhodotorula; species Rhodotorula sp. M30-05A-2. The sequence goes on along the minus strand of JAMALC010000087.1, from coordinate 61,085 downwards.
TTAGGGGAGGAGTCCTTGTATGGTGGGTGCGCGCAAGCTGGCGATGTGTACTTCAGAATCACGGACGAACGAGCTCATGGAGGGCCGATTGCCGACCAGTGACGGACTACTCAGGCGGCTTCGTCACCTCGCTGCGCACTGTTCGTTCGTGAGTCCGAGGACCGGCAGAGCAGATATCCCTTCGTTCTCGGACCGGTCGGTGTGATTCAAACGCGCCTTACCCCTGCAAGTCTGACTTACAACAAAGGATCTGGAACTGCCGAAGCTTTAGCTTGTATGTATGCCATAGGCCTTTCAGACCCTTCAGAAGATGGGCATGTGACTGGGCAAAAAGCGACAAAGGAGGGAGCGCGCGCGTCGCACAGCTTTACCGAGCAACCGAAGGGCTCCTCGTCCGGTCTCTCCGAGTCTAAACGCTCTCTCTGTTCAGCATTGTCGACGTCCTTTCTCTCCTTCTTGCTCGAGACGCCATTTGCGTTTTCTTTGCGGAAGAACGCAGACTACATCCGTGCGAGACCACGACAGTTGCTCATGTCGCTTCGTGATGGTCGGAGAAAGAACCCCCCCCCGGTCAGAGTCGGACTCGATGCGCAGGAACTCAAACATGTCGGAACCATTCGAGGAGCGCCTGTCCGGCAGTCGCATTACCCAGCCGAGGGCCCAGCAACCAGAACACCTCAAGCGTTCAAGCGTCGTCCGGAGAAGAGGAACTCTAAACGAAACGGGAACGAGACTCTCTCTGGAGACTGTCTTCCTCCCGAAGCTCACAGCATATGCGCAGGACGAGTCGTTGCGCGACAATGAAGAAAAGCTGCCGATATAGTATGGGCTACTGTAGAAGGGACTGCAATCCATGCTAACGGAAGGCGCGCAAGTCAACCGGCTTTCCCTCGAGCTTCTTGAGAAGGTCCGCCTCCGCCGCCGACCCACGCTGCATAGTCGTCCCTCTCGCCCGCCTCGACCCGTCGCACCTCTTCATCATACGCGTGCAGGATCGTACGGAGCTCGGGTTCCGTAATGAGGTGGTGCTTCAAGAGGCGTTCGGTGAGGTGAAGGGCGAGTTCGAGTCGGACCGAAAAGTGGTGCACGACCGGAGCGTAGTACCGCCAGCAAGCGAGCTCGCGCAGGTAGTACGAGTACGGGTAGCTGCAAAAGGGGGCGGATGTAGTGTGAGAAATGGAACGGAAGGTGGCGCTGCTTCGGGAAAATAACAGGAGCACGCACGGATTGACGGACGACCACCGTAGCTGCATTCGCGCAATCAGCTTTTCCTTAGCGGGCAGAGTACTCCGCGAGATTATCTATAAACAGAATCGTGAGTGAGTCTGACCTCGCAACTGAGCGCGGCGAGCGCGGGGGGGGGGTGAACTTACGGTATCGCCCTCACGGATGAAACCCCTCATCGATTCGGCGGTTTCATCAGCTAGGAATGGCACCGGATCTCCCGGCTTGTACGGCAGGCGGGTCTGCACGCTCGGCAAGACGTGTCAGTGTGCAGATGCCCCCGCTCAACGGAAGGTGGCAAGCTCACCGCAAAGTCGAACGCCATCCCGCCCGGGACCGTCCAAGGCAATATGATCTCCTTCGGTACCGCATGTCCGCGGATCGGCACCGGATCCGGAATCCAGACCCCATCAGGATGCTCCTCGTGCAGCGCGATCCGACTCACGCGAGTCGCGAGCTCGTTCGCCGCCTCTGCCGAAGATTGCACGACGCCTCCTCCTCGTTCGCGGCGCGGCGGCGGCGGCGATTGGAGCGCCACTTCGAAATCGAGGTAGCCGTGTTCAGCGAGGTCGAGCTGACCTTGCTTGGCGCTGAGCAGTACGTCGAGCGGGCGCGTTTCAGAATGAGGAAATCCCGGGAGGACGAGCGAGATGGTCAAGGCGGCAGAGGCGAGGTTCGCCATGATCGTGGCGTCGAGGCGGATACTGAATGGCCGAGTCTCGTTCGTAGCGAGCCGTTGGAGACCACCAGTCTGCTCTGGGTTGTCCTGGTACGAGGTCGGATAGAACAGCACCTCACGCTGGGAGCGCCACACCAGCCTCCCAATCCCGCCTTCGAACGTGGCGACTTCCAGAAGGATGGTGACGACCCGGCCGGCCGCAACGGGAGACAGTTCCGCGTATGTCGAGTGCGAGAGTGTGAGCGAATCGACAGCGATTCGAAGATCACCCCTGAAAGAGGACGCCGAGTCAGCGAAAAGCGCGGGATTGGGAAACTGCCTGCATCTCAAGAGCTCACCCTGCGACAGAATCGTCGGTTCTCAGGAGGCTCGGCTGGATCTTTCGCGGTGGCGCATGAAGCTTGGGCGCATGTGCTGCTGCTGCCGAGCCTGAGCAATCGATGTCGTACCAATCCTCCTCTGACCCTTTCTTTGTCGCGGTGAACGATCTCGGGACGCCCAAAGACTGCTTACGCCCCTTGACTCCGCTTGACGACGACGACATCGAACATGTCGCCGGTGAATTCTGCATCTTGGTCGTCTTGACAGCCGTGCGCCTTTCGAGCGAAGCGGGGCCAGTGGACGAAGTGGTTCGACGGATGGCGACGACTTCGCCGCCTGACCCGTCGACAGTGCCGAACTCTTTGAGCGGGAACGAGAAGCGCCTGCGAGGTTGCTGATTTCCTGAGCGTTCCGATTTGCCGGTCGTCGACGTCCTGGACAGCCGGTCCGGTACGGCCGAACGCGAATGGGTTCCGGAGCGCGACGACGAAGCGGGGCCGGTTTTACGGTTCGCGTCGATCTCGGCGCCTGCGTCGTCAGAGATGTCTGCATCCTCTGCGTCGTCGTGTCCTCCTGAGCTCGAAGGTACCCGCACCCCTTCAAACAGTTCCGGCGACAGGCTGCGCTTCCGATCACCACCGACGGAGACAGGAGGTGGTGGTAGTGGCGGTGTCGAGGCCTTCTTCTGCAGCTCCATGCGACGGTCTGCGACGCTTCCAAATCGCGCTTTGACGTCGAGTGCCGCCTTCTGGACGGCTTGATTGATCGCGTCGACTGGTAGAAACCTGGCGGGCGAGATTGGCCGATTGGGCGGTTTCGTACCGACAGAGTAGATGGCCTTGGGGAAGAGCGGCTTGGCCTTTTTCTGGTACGGGACAAAGAGCTTCGAAGCGCTCGGGATCGATGGATTGAGCTGCTTCGAGGGATTGAGGTTTTTGGCCGTCGTCGGAGCCGAGGACGAGGACCGCGAAGGCGGTTTTGCCGAGATGTCCTCCCCGAAAAGATCTTCGAGCGGAGCGGGACCTCGCGTCGGATGGGGCAGTCTTTTCGGAGGCGTGCCGATCTCGGGTACGACCCGAAGGTGAGCGCGGTTGGCGACTGCAGATGGAGCGGCTCGCGCTGGGACTTGCGAGTTGCGAGACGGCTTGCGGTCGATCGTGTCGGCACGGGCACCAGCGGTCGCCGTCGACTTTTGGCTCGGGATGGATGGACGAGGGCCCGATTCGCTCGCCTTGCGCCTCGAATGGTCCGCGCCGGCGTCACTGGCGCTCTTTCGCGATGCTGCTCGATCGGCCAAGCCCGCATCGGCTCGTTCCTTGCCCTTCCAAGTCGCAGCCTTGTGCTTCTTCTTTTGATGGTTGGCTGCGCTCCAAGGATCGTGCGAAGGCGGAGCAGCGGGGCGTTTCGGGGCCGAGTCTGCCCAAGTCGCTGGGAGGCGTCGCGAGCTGGACGAGCTGGACCTCGACGGAGGGTTCGAGGGAGGGAGCTGGGACGTAGAGGATTGCATGCTGCTCCTGCTCAGGCAGAGGGATCAGCTCGAATTCATCGTTCGTCGCGGAGGACGGCGGAGAACGGACGTTCAACAAGGACCTCTCGCTCCGTTCCACAGCCCCTCTGGTGCGCTCGGGCTGCTGGAGTAGCTCTCGCTTGGCGTCTCCTAGCGTATCTTGCGACCTGACCAGAGCGGTCGTTGGCTGTGTAGCGCTGGACGCGTACCGAGTGGGGCAGCGAACGCCAGCTGAGATGCTCCCAAGACGAGCGAAGCGTAGCGAAGTCGGCCCTGACGAGGGCAAGATCGAGCCCAGCGGCTTTCACGAGCCGGCCAGGTGCTGCAAAAGCAGTCCCAACGATGAGATATGCGATGTGTTGGACAGGCTTGAAGGTCGCAAAAGTTCCTCCGGCCGAGACGTGATCTCTGGTTTAGCGACTACACGCTAGATTGCAGCTATCGTATCCAAGCAACTAAGGCAACACCATAACCAAGCAAGCTATCGCCACCAGACCATCATTCGCTGTCCTCCGAACCGCTCGCCTCCTCCTCATCACCTCCCTCCATGTCCTTGTCCTCGTCGGGGCTCGCATCCCCGTCCATCCCGTACTCGGCCGCCACACGCTTCCATTCCTCCTCGACTTGCTCGCGCCATTCGTCGTACCGGTCCGTGTCGGCGAGGAACGCCATCGCCGCTTCGAGAGCAATCTGCCGCGGCGGAGGGAGGAGCGGGACCTCGTCCGGCTTGGACGCGATCGGCGGTACGCTGAGGATCATCGGGACGATCTCTATCTTGGCGGGTCTGGGGGGTCAAGGGTCATGGGGATGAGCGGGAAACAAGGCGCACGAGGATTCGGGAGAATCGGCCGAGATCGAGAGCTCACGCTGCAGTGTTGGGTCCAGGCAGGGTCGCAAACGCGATGCGCGACTTGTCGACGTCGACTTTGAGCACCTATGCTCTCTCAGTGATCGTCAGCATTCTTATGGGACCTCAAGCGGTGGGAAGGGAATCACTCACCAAGACGGGCCAGCACCTTGACCCGTCCGTCTGGTTTTGCTTGTACCCGACCCTGCCGGCTTTGAGATCCGGCCTCGTCGCCTCCTTGATGCCATTTGCCTTCGCGCCTACACGTCCGATCGAAGGCCTGCTCGACTTGCGCGTCCCTTCCTTGCGCTCGCGTTCCGGCTTCCCGTTCCCCTTCTTGTCCTCCTTCTCGCGCAGGGCGACTTCGGCAGCCGCAAGTTTCTTGCCCTGTGCCGCCGCCTTGCTCTTGCTCCTGCTCGTGCTCGGCTTGGCGTTCGCGTCCTTTGGCTTGAGTGCTTTGCGACTACTGGCGGCGGTGCCGGTACTGTTGATGGTCGAGACGCTCGCGCTGCGAGTACTGCGCCGCTTCGGCGGGGGCGGGAGCGAGCCTCGCGCTTTCGTCGCTCGAGTGCGAGGACTTTCGTCCTTCTCCTCGGATGCGGATCCGGCGGACGAAACGGCTTTACGTTTGCCCTTTGGGACCGACGCTGATCCAGCTGTGGAGCAAAGCGAGCTGGTGAGCAAATGTTCCTCCACGCGGCATAGGCCTCTCAAATACTGAAACAACGTACCTCTCTCCTCCTCCTCACTCGACGTATAGTCGCGACGCGCCGCCGGGCCCCTCTTGCCGCCACCCTTCTGCAGGACCGCTTTCTGCTGCTTCGTCGCCATTCCTCCAGACTTGGACGCCGTAGCCACCCTGGGAGCTTTGCTCGCTTTTTTCGCTTGAGCTGGCGGGGGAGGTGCGGCACCTGGGTCGCTAGAAGCGAGTTGGTCTTCTTCCTCCTCTGCCTCCTCACGCGGCGGTGGCGGCGCCATCACGGCCTTTTTGCGCCGTCCCGTTTTCCCCTTTGGCTTGCTCGGCCCCGCGATAGGTGGTCCCTCCTCCTCGTCGAGCATGTCGACCTCCTCATCGTCGTCGTTGCCGTTCGGCTGTTCCAATTCTGGGCGCTGGAAAAGGCCTTGCTGGGCCTTTTTCGGGATCGGGTCTTTCGCCTTTGGACGAACGACCGTCGGAGGTCGCGGAGACGACGCTGGGCGACTCGGCGGCTGGACGGGAACACGGGACGCAGCATTTTCGCGCCCAAGTTGGGCTCGCTTTTGGGCCTCGTCGGTCTCGGCGGCCAACTCCTCTTTGCGCATCTGCTCGACAGTCGATCCGTTGTTGTCGGGACCACGAGGACGGAGACGGTCAAGTTCAGGCGCCGGCGACTTGGAACGACGAAGTAGAGGCGAGACCGCGCGGGCTTTGGCCTTGTCCTGCATCTGGGCGGCCGGAGCTACAGCCTCGTCATTGTCGTCGTCGTCGTCGTGGTTCTGGGCGGCGCGATCCTGACTCGGAGGAATCATCGCCGCTCCTCCCGACGTCGAGGGCGGCCCGCCGATCCCGTTCGCAAGAGTTCCTCCACTCGCTCCAGCAGCCGCAGCGGCGGCCGCGAGACTCGACGACTGCGAACCGCCTTTCATCTTGCGCAGGTCGACTGAGTTGTGATATGGGCTCGGGGCACCATCGCTGCGCGGAGGAGGTTTCTTCTGGTCCTGCATGGCTCCTCCTCGTGCTCTTTCGAGCTGCGCCAAAAAGTCGTCGTCGAGGAGCTGCGAGCCAAAATCGAAATCGTCCTCGTCGTTCGCGCCCCCTCCCTGATTCGGAGCAGGTCCGGCAAAACTACCTCCTGCGTTGATCCCGCCACGGTCGTCGACGTGATAGAGGCAACCGACGAGGAGGCGACTGCGGGGAGGCAACGACATCCGGATCAGATCCCTGGCCCTCCAAATGCGCCCAAACCAGCGATGCAACTATGAGGGCCTACTCACTCCTGATCAGCCTCGGTGATTGCGCTGTTGCGTCGCTGACGCGCCGCCAATTCCGCCAGTCCCTCCAACCAGGCAACGATTTCTTTCCAATCCTGCTGATTGTCGCCCGCGCCTCCTTCGCTCCCCGTCACTTGCACGCGTTCAATCTCCGTAACAACCGCATCGATCGCTGCTTTCGTGATGTCGTTCCCTCCTCCTTCAAGAGCCTCGATCGGGATGGCCTCGGTCGCGCGGACGAGCGTCGTCGAGTTGAGCGAACTTGCGCCGACTTGAGGGAGTACACCGGCCCAGAGAGCGTAGAGCGGGTCGGCGCTCTTTCTCGGAGGCACGTCGAGCTTGTTGTTGTGTTCCTTCAAGCGCTGCAAAGCCGTCTTGAGAGCGTTTGAGGGCTGGACTACTGGCGACTTTGATGATGAACTCGTCGTTGAGGCTCGACTGCGCCTCGGCGCCTGGAAGGGCTTGTTGCGCAGAGCGGGGAGCGAGCCAGTACGAGAGGGACTCATCGCGCTCGCTCGCCCGTGTCGCTACAGTAGCGCGGCGGCGAGAGTGGAAGAGGAGGAGAGAGGAGAACACGCATGAAGTCAACTCGCGCGAGATTGACTTTGCGCGTCGGAGCGTGTAACAGTATTCCAGCATGGACGCGCCATTTGCCATGTAGTCTCGGTTACTCCAGCTTCCGACCAATCCATTGGGCAGCATCTCCAGATCTGGGGCCGAAGGCGAGATCTCCGCAGTCAAGCGACCCCTCAAAGTTCTCATAGGGAGGACTAGTCATACACGCTCTCAATACCAGAGCAGGAACCTCTCTACTCTTCGTCACTATCAATATCGACATGGACCTCTTCGTCCGGCAACGCGACCGCGCCGCCTGTCCTTGCCCTCCTCTCGCGCCACTTTTTCGCCACCCATCGACCGCCGTACCCCAACCCGACAAGCACGGCCGCCCAAAACGCGAGATTGACCATATAGGCCACGATGCGCCACACGAGTCCGTGATGGCGCGGGTGTCGTCCTGGGATTTGGCCGTCCTCGGGCGGGTTGTCGATGGGGGGTTTGGCGGGAGGGGAAGGGGAAGGGCGGCTTGGAGAAGCGAGGTCGAAGAGTGACCGGAGGGTGGGTTCGCTCAGGCTTGTGATGAGTACGACCGAGTTGTGGGGCGCCGAAGGGAGCGCAGCGACATAAGGCTGGAGGTGTTCGTCTGCAGGGGGAAGAGAGGGGCCCTCGACTGATCAGCCACTCGAATCTGGATAGACTCCTCTCGCCCCCCCCCCCCAGCTCACCGAATGCCTTGGCCCATTCCGAACGCGGCGCCCCGTCCGGTATTCCATCGACGAGGACTTTCGAGACCCTGACTTCCTTGTTGGCGTCCCCCTTGCCGCACGAGGATCTCCACCCTTTCGCCCAGGCGAGAATAGTCCCTTCGGACGAGTTGGACTCTTTCACGTGCGTCGGAGCGTCGAGCCACTTGTGGGCGATGGAGCCGTTGTGGGAGGGCAAGAGGTCCAAGTCGGAGTAGGCGAGGTCGGCGACCGAGAGGATTTCGAAAGTGCCACAGGCGTGAAAGCCGGGGAGGAAAAAGATGTGGCCGATCTCTTGCGAGAAGCCGTCGTCGAGTCCGAGAAAGGCCTGCGTTGTGCGTATACATGTCAGGGTCGCTTGTAATGCGCGTGAGTTGCTGGACGTGCACGCACCTTTGGACTCGAGTAGGCGAACGAAGGGACGCGAGCATGCGAGAACGGCGAGGCGGCGACGGCGGCTGTTGCGGCAGCGGCAGCGAGTATAGCTGATGCAGAAGCTACTGAGGTGCGCATCGTGGCAGCAGCAGGTCAGGGGTGCTAGAGGAGGAGAGGACCGTCTCTCGGCCGAAGCTGATGATGACGAAGGGGGCGAGGACAAGGGCTGCGCAGAGGCGGGAATCGAGCGCGCGGTTCTGGCTATTCGGGGGCAGAGCTGTGCCCTACTCAACTCGTGTGTACTTGCACCTGTCTAGGAGAGAGGAGGAGCTGCACCGCCTCACTCAACACGCTCAGCCGATGAGGTCGACTTCTCCCGCGCGTCTCTATAGAAGACAAGCTCACACGGGCACCGAAGATGGCGTCCCTGGACCACAAGCCTCCGCCCGAACTGCTGAACGCGACCACCGTCTGTTCCCTCCTCGCGACCGTCGCTCTCCTCGCCGCTGCACTCGCTCTCGCACGCGCTCTCCTGCCACTCAGGACCTACACCGACTCGATCAAGCGATGGACTTTTGTATGGCTCGTCTTTGACGCCTTGATCCACTTGTGAGTCGGGAGAAACAGGTCTGCCTTCCTCGGAAAATCGGGGGGGGGGGGGGGGGGGGGGGTCCGCTGACGAACCCCCGCCTGCTCTACATATGAACAGCATCCTCGAGGGATCCTTCATCTTTTACTCGTTCCCACGACCACGAACAGTCAACGCCGGCATCGGTCCCATGGCCGCGCTCTGGCGCGAATACGCCCTCGCCGATACGAGATGGGGCACGTCCGATACGACCGTCGTCTCGATCGAACTCATTACCGTGTCTGGCGCCGGACCGCTCGCATTAATCTGCGCAGAGGGATTGCGCAGAGGCAAGAGCGAAGCGTGGAGGCTGTGGATGTGAGTTCCCGTCGGGGGGTTAACCAGTGCGTCCAGGTTCGTGATCTTTGCTTGCTGACTTTTCTACGCTTCTTCGTCCGTTCCGTCCGCAGCATCATCCTCTCGTACGTCCACTCTTTAACGAAAAGAGGATTCAGGTGTGACTCGGGAAAGCTGAATGTGATGGCCCCCTGTGCAGTGTCGGCGAGATCTACGGCGGTTGGATGACTGTAGGTTTTCTCGCTTTCTCGCACGAGCGTCGGTCCTGCGCGGTCGGAGAACTTGAGCTGATCATGAACCCGACATCTTTTTCTTCCATAGTTTGCACCAGGTGAGTTTTCTCAAGGCCTTGCCGCCAAGTCTCCCCGCGTCGGAACTCACCTCGCTGCGATAACAGAATGGATCTCGGGCTCGCCATCGCTCAACACCTCGCACCCTCTGTACACTTGGGTGTACCTCGCCTTCTTCAATGGCCTGTAAGCCCTCTCTTCCGTTTTTTTCGACCTTTTCTTCCTCCGACTCACGAAAGAAACCTCGCTCAACTTTGCCCCCCTTGTACTCGCGGCGCAGGTGGGTCGTCATCCCGCTGTATCTGATCTACGACTCGGGCAAAGTGATCCTCTCGGCGCTGGATCGCCAACAAGCGGGAAAGAAGACTGCTTAGGTTCGTTGTGCCCTTTTCAAACGGAATTTGCAACGAGTCCAGCTTTCGCACATTTTCCGCTTCTTCGATTTGGACATTGGCAAGACGGTTGATATGCATACTTCCTTTGACTCAGAAAATCCTAGTTTTAACATCAACGACAGAGAGAGCAAAACAGAATGGTGACTACCTTGACGAACGATCCGATTCGAGCACGACTCTAGTGCGACAGCTGGCGTCTAGATGGTGTACATAAAGTGAGGAGCCCTGTCAAAAAGCAAGCGGTATCAGTTTGCCATTACTTGGAGGAGGAGGGGCGCAGAGTGAAAGCAATAGCGAACCTGTCTCCGAGGTGAAGAGTCTCGGCGATCGACAGATCGCGGCCCGTCTTTTGTTCCTCGAGCTTGCGAGCGTTGGCCCGCTTGAGCAGGTAGGCGTACGTCGGAGCGGCGATGAGACCGATGACATTAAAGCCGAGGACGACGCCGTCTGGATGGGTAATCCAAGTGATTCAACAGGTTCGTCAGCGTTTGAAGCGAAGAGAGGCCTCGGACGAGTTGAAAGGAGAACTTACGGCCGAGGTAGTAGTGCGGCTTGTCCTGCGTCCGGTAGACGTTCGACGAGGCGAGAGCACCCAAGTTACCGATTCCGATCTGGAATGCGGCTGCGAGAGGGGGAGAGCGAGAGGTTGAAAAAAGTCAGCTCTCGCGTGTCCGGGCGAGGAGGGTTTCGACTCGGACTCGGACTCGGACTCGACTCACAGGAGATGGCGCGCTTGGTCTGACCACTCGTGTTGTTGGTCAACCATGTGACGGACGTGGGCAGACCGCCGTAGCTGTGCGGGCACGTCGGCGTTAGTATCGTGCGGTTTGAGAAGGTGAAAAAGCCGGGACCACTTACGCGCCCATCGCGATGAGGAAGAGACCAAAGTATTTGACGCCGTACTGCGCAGATCATAGAGGTCAGACGGCGCGTACTGAGTGAGGCCTGGAGGCAGCGGGAGCGAGACAAACCGGAGCGGGAGTCACTGCGCGCGGCACAAGAGGACAGGCGTCAGCTCTGAACGTTATACACGTAGCACTCTAAGCTCCAAGTCAAGGAGGAGGAAAAGGGGCGGAGGAAGATGCACGCACAGTTGATGATGAGGCCGAAGAAGCACAAGATCAAGTCCAGCATCATGTAGCGGAAACGAGTCTTCTGCCGGTCGGCCATGATGGAGGTGATGACGACGAACACGCAGGCAACTGCGTAGACGGGCACAGTAAGGAGTTCTGCAGCGTCGGGTGATTGGATTGTCAGCTCGCGCCCGGCGAAGCCACTTGGCACGGTGCAGTCCGGGAGTGGGACAGTCAGGTCTCTGCAGGTACACGTACGGACTTGAGGTCGTGTGAACTTGGCGAAGGACGTGATCAATCTGTTTTTAATAATAGAAGTGGTCAGCCAAAGGTACGGCCATGCGGCAGGCTTCTCGGACTCACGTCGGGGAGATCAAGGAGATGGCATAAAGGGGCACAACAACTGCAAAGTGTGGACCGTTAGCTCAAGTTAGAGCTCTATGGTACGAAGTACTCACCACCGAAGTAGTACAGGACCGAAAGGTAGGTTTGCCACGACGTAAGCGCCTGTCGTACGTAAGTCCACGAGACCTCCTCAGTCTCTCCGTGCACGCCTGAGTCGATCGCCTTCTTGTAGATGAGCCAGTCCGCTTCCTCCTTGGTAAGCCACTTGCAGTCCTGCGGGTAATCCGAGATGGCCCAGAAGGACGCAATGCCGGCGACAAAAGTTGCGAGGCCCTCGAGCTAAGTGATCGAGACAATCAGTCGAAAGGTTCTTCTCGCGGGATACAAGGTACACTGTCAGCACTCACGATAAAGATCCACCGCCAGCCTGCGTAACCTCCGACTCCAGACATGAACCCAATGCCGTAGGCGAGAAGGCTGCATTCCGATGCAAAACGTTAGTCGCACGAAAATGTCTTTGAACCCTAGGGCAGTTACCATCGTAGACGTACCCACTAAAGGCTCCCGCAAGAGTAGCCGCACCGAAGAAGAAGGCGACACGGGATTGAGAGCGGTGGCGAGGGTACCAGATCGAGAGGTACAAGATGACACCCTGTAAGAAGCGAGTCGTCGGATCGTGTTTCCTATCGAAAGGCAATCTCAATCACGCACCGGGAACAGACCGGCTTCGGCAACACCGAGAGCGAGACGAGCAGCGAGCAAACCGCCGTAGCTCTGGACAACGCCCATCAAGGTCATGACGATGGCCCAGGTGGTCGTGACGAGGCCCTGAGATACAGCGCAGACTATTCGTGAGCCGCTGCACTCAAACGCACGAAAAGAGACACAACTCACGAGCCAGTGACTCGGGCGACGGAACTTCTTCATGATCTGACCGCCGCAAAATATCACACGTCAGCGACTTCCTGCCGCCTGAAAAGGATAAAGGCTGCTCACCAAGTTCGCCGGGACCTCGCACAAGCAGTATGTGATGAAGAAGCAACTCAGAGTTGTCTGAAGGCAGGCGTTATCAGCTCCTGGGCATGATGGGAAGTCGGGAAGAGAACGTACGTTGAATTGTTGCGAGTTCATCTTGAGCTCCGCCTCGAGACCCTCAATGCGGGCGTTTCCGATGTTTCCTCTGTGAAAGATCTTCGTCAGGATGCGGCTTGGAGAAGGTAAACCAGAGAGCTGCGTACCGGTCCATGAAACTCAGGCTATGACGGCAGCAAAAAGGACGTCAGCAAAGCCCAGCGTGGGCGACGATTCAGAAGCTCGAACTCAACAGGTAAAGCAATCTGCATGGTACGTAGCGAGTTAGTATCCTGTCCGCAAGGCGAGCATGTGGAGGGCTCGAGAAGTAACGTACGAGAGAATGGGCATGATTCGGTAATCGACTTTGCGGTAAAGTTTGTCCTCCTGTGTTTTCCAAAGCAGCGAATGAGCCCAGCGCTGTGAAGCACACAGTTTGAACCGCAGCGCACCTCCTCCGGCGTGAACATCCGCGCGGGCGGTTGGATGGACGACTCAATCGGCACTGCGTCAGACTTCTCGACATGGTCGGTCCGGTACTTCTCGTCCTCGAGCGTGTGGTTGCGTTCGACGTCGGCCATGGCGACGTTGAGCAAAGATGTAGTAGTGTAAGATGCAAACCCAGCAGATAAAGGGAGGACCAGACAAGCCAGCAGCAATGAGCCCGTGGGGGATACGAGAGAGGAGCGGAGTGCGCCCCGCAAGAAGCCGGGGTCTTCGGAAGCTGACGGTCAGAACGGCCAAATTGTCCGCAGTTGCTGTTTGCGCATGCATCTCCCGGAGCTTCTTTAGCTCGCCGAACGCGGCAGCGGCGAACGCGCGTGGAAGCTAAGGGGGCGGCCGGAAGAATTCCGCCAAGGAAGATAGGCGGCCGATCGAGACGTGGGGTCCAAAATGAGATATTGCAGCTCCACCTGCAGTCGATCGCGCTCGTTCCGTCGGCACGATGTTACGTATGCAGTCGTAGAGTAGTTACCAGATAGCCCTGCGAGCCAGAGCGTGCTCATACACCTTGTTTAGACTAGTCAAAGGCTCTCTCACAGCAAGCTTGAAGCTTGTGAGCTTGTTTCTAGAGTGCTCCTGGAAGTGGCGCACAATAGCCCGCAATTTCTCCGGCCAGGAGCGCACTCCGGATGGGTCCATCCGGCAAGCGTTCCGACGAACGACGGGATGCCTCCTCGAGACTCGAGAGCCCACCGATGCGCCCTGTAGCAGCTTTTGCTTGTGATCGGCCGACGTAAGCAAGCGCGCTGACGCAACGTGGGTCATCGCACCCATGCATTGCATGGCTCTGAGAAGGCCATGCGTACGTAGAGACACGGCGATCGCTATTCCGCGATCCCTGGCAGCTCGCGCAACGTACGTTTTAGACACGTACTCGTGTAGAAGACAGTCGCAGCTGACAACGCCGAGCCTCCGCTGATGAGCGAAAGCTGATCATTGAGGACGCACAATCTGATTATGCCTCGTCGGCGTCGCAGGCTGTCTGTGTTTGAAGCACCAAGTCCTCGCGCACTTCGGACCTGCGATCAATATTGTACAGGCGACATGCAATACATAGATACATTCCGACGGCACGAGATACGGACTTGTGCGAGCTGTCAGCCGCCGCCGGTGCTTGGTGTTCAAACAAAGCGCAGTAGCGGCATTTGAAGCTTGCCAAGATTACAAGGAACGCTGCAGGTCCCAGCTTTCCCGATGCTTGCACATAGTTAGCCGAAAGGTATACTTGGCATCTGTAGTCTTGTCCGCTTTCCCGTGCTGTGCGATGAAGTGGGGAATGGTGGAGACAAGGCGGTCGGTGACTCGTCGAGTGGCGTTGCGCGTCTGACGGCAAGGAGTGGCGTCTTCCGGCAAGGACGTGACGGAAGCTGTTTCGCATTGACGTTCGTAGGAAGCATCGCTCTTGTCGAACCATCTCGCGGTTTGAGCGTCCATGCCGACACCGAGGATTCTCGATAAAGATCTCTGGCCGGAGTACTTCGCGCTCGGCAGCGGTGGTATGTGTACTCGCGCGCTTCCGCCATAACGCCTTGGAGCCCTTTGCTCACGGCTGGTTGCGATACCGTTCGCTTCGACTTCGCCAAGACTATAGGCAGCAAGAGGAGGAGCTACAACCTCGCCAAAGCTTGAAAGCTACGTGGCGAGGCTCTCGCTAAAGCGACCGGAAGGAAGTCAAAGCCGAGTATGTAGGTCGAGCTTGAGCAAACAAAGAACCCGACGCTGGAGCTTCAGAGCTACAAAGCGCCAGCGAGACGGAGCGAGACGGAGCCCATGGCGAGCGGCCACTGATGAGGTGCGAGGCTGGAACACCCCGCGCAGCTCGCACGAGCGAGTGACAAAATTGAATTTCCGACTGTCCTCTCACCTTCGGAACAGCACATGATGGGCAGCAAAGTGGTCTACACCGGCGACCCAGCGAAAGCCCCTGCAGCGAGTCAGACGGCGGCCCCTCCGCTGCCGCCACCGCCGCCGTACTCTCCAGCTCCTTCAACAAGCGCCAGCGCTCCTCCAGCCGGACTCCGCGTCCCTTGCTCGACCTCGACGCCGTTCCCGCAGGAGCTCGCAGGACCGGCACCGTTGCGCGATCTCGATGGGAGTCCAGTCTGGGTCGCGAGTGCCCTCTTCAAGGACGGTTCGGTGCGCATGCTTTTTAGCGTCCATGTGGGGCGGTGCAAAAAAAAGAGGGTGGCGCTGACCCAGAAACGCTGCTTCCACAGGCTGTCCACCCGTGTAAGATTGCTCGCGGAAGAGTCAAGATTTCGTATGGCGGCGTAGAGAGGGATCACGAGGTACGTGAAGGAGCTCGGCGGACTGCTCGGGGATCGCCATGCTGACCACGCGGACGCACTCGCAGGGTCGATACGATATCCTGCCCATCACAGACGACATGGAGTGGGTACCTGCAGGGTATGGCGAACTTCCGAAAGGCCGAAGGCCGGTCGAAGGTGTACGTAGTCGAAGGCGTGCGCGCGCACACACACTCCGCAGCTTCCTTGACGTACCTGACTCTCGTACCCGAATGTGCAGGGTTTCGAGTCAAATGGCGGTCATCTCTATCACGCTCTCGCTACAATTGACGGCGTCCAGGTACCGGGAAAGACTGGCTCCCATCTGGCAAGTCCCACAACTCGGAGCCTACTCTCGCTCGCTGCTCAAATCCGCAGCATCGCAAAAGTCTTGCGGCTGCTAATACCTCTTTTGCCACTCACAGCACGGTGCCAACTTCCCTTGGAGCGGTGTCGAGATGGTTTACGAATGCGGCTACAGCGTCCTCTGCTGGAAATAACGATCAGCGCCTCCCTTTTCCCTCGTGTTTCTTTCCTTCACCATTGTTTCCACTCCAGTCTCGGTTCCTCTCCCCCGTCCATATCATTGTTGTTCTAACATTTCCGAGGCGCAATGCAGCCTCCATCGAGTCCTTTCTCGCCTCTCCCGCGAGGTTTCGATCTCGATGTCTTTGCCAGGATCGGCCTCATCTGCCTCCCGGCTCATATCGGGCTGTCGCAGGTACTTTCGTCAACGCTCAACATGACGACTGTATCCGTGCTGCGCGGTAGAGCAGATCCTGGCGAGGGCATGTACGCGGATCTTCGCTCGCTTCCGACAATCCGGCGAGAATCGACGTAATGCGACATTCGCCCTGCTCCGAAGCGGCGTCATCATGACCGGTCACTGCACTTGAAAATGCACTAGACCAGACGATCCCGGATTGCACGTTTTGTGCGTTTCCTTGACCAAAGCCTGCTCTTACTCGCCATTCGCGACTTCCACTCCACTTGCCTCCCTCGACCCCAAGAAGCTTCATCTTGGTCCACTCATGCCGAACGCCTCGAGCGGGATCATAGGGACTGCCTTGCTCAATATGATCCGCTCGGGCGGTAAGAGTCTCGCGGCAGACACTCTGATGAAGGCGTCCAGCGGGTTTCAAGAGCACTGAGCCTCCTTCCACAACGACCGTTCGGACAGCTCCCGATCTGACATTCATACAGCCTTGCGCCATTGTGCGTCGGTCTAAGACAAGATACGTACACAGGGCGTAACACCAACGGCCCGCCGAACGGTCCGAACTCGAGTCTGCGCGCTTTTCGCCTCCGAAGCTTCACGCAGCTCAGCTCAACGCGGCAAATCCTCGAGGTCCGTCTTCGGAGGCATCATATCTCAGAGTGAGTATGCAGTAATGAAAAGGTGGGCGCGATCGCGCCGCTGTGGACGTGAGGTGGTTCGATGCGCAGGCTTTTTTTGGTGGCGTTGGGAACCGTTTTGACGTTTTCGCTCCCATGCAGGCGCGGTACATGTGTCGGCGGACTTTCCTCACTGTGTGCATTCTACCTGGGCTTTGCGGTCTTGCCGATTGTCAGGGCAAATGATCGAGAGGGTCAAGCTACGTCCTTCAGTCGTCTCACTCTCGCAAGCCACGGAGAATGTGTCCGGAGACGAGGCCTGCCTGTCCTCCTTATGAGAGATCGTGCAAAAATTCTCAATGGGGACTCCGGAAGCAAAACTACACCGAGCGACTTTGCGCAGACTGAAGAAGTGTTGATGTTTTGTGTGCGAACCACTGGCATCGGTGTTCAGCTCCTGGCATTTTCCGCTTGTCGCAGCGGACCTGCAATACTAGGCATGCTAGACTTGTAGCAGCAGTCTCTAGTGCGTTCTGACTGCTTTGGAGGTGTGTATTGCGGGAGCTGAGCGGCGCCTCGGTTTGTCTCGTCTCTCTCTCTCTTCTGCTCTTGTGACGGCTGCCTCTAGTCTAAAGGACTACCTTGCCCCTTGTCGCGCCTGTTTGCTAGACTCAAGGTCTCGCTGTACGGTGCCGCACACGCTCGCGTACGGTCCACAAACTCGTTCGCGACTCTCGTCTCGCCCCCACCAGCCAAACTCCTCGAACCCCGGTCGTCGCATACGCACCGCCGGATCAGAACGAGGCTACTCGCAGTCGCATCCGACTAACGCCACACCCGCACTCGCGTCTCGAGTAAGCGGTCTACGCGCAGCAGGCAGTGTGTTGACGATGGAGGTGCGTCCGTTTCCTCAAACCCGGTGCGGTCATCCTCGACACAGAGACAACTGGGGCGGGGGCGAGCTTGAAGGGTAGGAAGAGATGGGTCTTTGGAGGTCAATGGAGGCAGCGGCACGTCGCCCAGGAGAAGGAGAAGGGGCGGGAGAGGCCTCGCAAGTGGGCCATGGTTGGACGAGGTTCGAGGGGGCGAACCCGACTCGCGCTGCTCCCTGCGAGGGCACAGGCAGACAGGGACGAATGGGTCGAGAGGCACAGGGCATGAAACGCGACTACGCATCCTCGGCGTTGCGCTATAGAGGCTCCGATGTCCCCCTCCTTCAACCTCGAGCATGTCTTCCATCGACCGCGTGGCTGACCTGTCCCTGCAACGCGCATCCTGCAGGCTATTCTCGACTTTAACCAGCCGCTCGATGTCGCGCTGCTCGACCAGGTCGCCCAGGTCTTTTTGACCGGCGCCGGCGCCCAGGTGAGCAAGACGAAAAACAAGGGCCTTCGCCCTCGCCTCGCCCCGTTCCTGCTTCCGAGAACCTCAATAGAGTCACACTAATTGCTCGCTGTCTCTTGCGAATCCACAGCAACAACAAGCGTCGACCGTCCTTGCTCAGTTCCAGGAACACCCCGATGCTTGGCAGCGCGTACCCGCCATCCTCGAAACGTCGAGCAACACCCAGACCAAGTACATCGCGCTGCAGATCATGGACCGACTCATCAAGACGAGGTGGAAAGTCTTGCCCGAGGAGCAGCGGAGCGGGATCAGGAACTTTGTCGTCCAGGTCATCGTCAAGACGAGTTCGGACGACGCCACCATGCGCCGCGAAAAGAGCTTCCTCAACAAGCTCAACTTGATCCTCGTTCAGATCCTCAAGCAGGAATGGTGCGTCTCGCGGGTTCGGGTCACGTTAAGAGGCTGCGCTCTTGCCGAGTCGGGTGCTAAATCGTTTGCCCCCCCCCCCCCCTCCTCAGGCCTCACAACTGGCCGACCTTCATCCCCGAGATTGTCTCGTCGTCACAAGCCAACGTCTCGATCTGCGAAAACAATATGGTCATCCTCCGGCTCCTGTCGGAGGAGATCTTTGAGTACTCGGCCGAGCAGATGACGACGGCAAAGACCAAGGAGCTCAAGGCGCAGATCGTGAGTCGCTGCTCCTCGAACGCTTGATGCGGCTACATCGTCGGGCGGTAGCACCTGTGCGGTCGGCTGTATATCGATCCTTTCCGGAATGCTGACTCGACGACCTGGAACAGTGCCAAGAGTTTGCCGAAGTCTTTTCGCTCTGCGTCGAAGTGCTCGAGAAGGCGGACAAGGCGTCGCTGATCAAGGTGACTCTCGAGGCGATGCTCCGCTTCTTGAACTGGATCCCGCTCGGCTACATCTTTGAGACGCCCGTCATCGACCACCTCATCGGCCGCGTGAGTCTCTCTCTTTCATTCCCGCTCGTCCTCGATACGTGCTAATCAGGAGCGTATTCCTTTTCCAGTTCCTCGAGGTGCCCGAGTTCCGCAACGTCACGCTCAAGTGCTTGTCCGAGATTGGCGGCCTCCAGATCGGCCCCGAGTACAACCAGAAGTTCATCATCCTCTTCAACATGGTCATGACCTCGGTCAACAAGATGATCCCGCCTTCGACTGGTGCGTGTTGTTCCTTCGGACGAATTCGAACTCAGGTCTGATGCGCCGCCCCTCGTTGCAGACATCGCCGGCGCGTACGAGAACTCGTCCGACTCGGACCAGGAGCTCGTCCTCAACCTCGCCCTCTTCCTGACCAACTTCCTCTCGGCGCACGTCACGATCCTCGAAACGCCGAGTCACCGCGACGTCCTCCTGAACGCGCACCTCTACCTGATCAAGATCTCGCAAGTCGAGGAGCGCGAGATCTTCAAGATCTGCCTCGAGTACTGGGCGAAACTCGTCGCCGACTTGTACGACGAGATGCAGAAGTTCCCGGGCGGGGAACTCGCAGCGGCGAACCCGTTGCTGAACCTGGGTGGGTTCGGTGGACCGGGCGCGAGCGGCGCGCAACCGGGTCGGAGAGGAATCTACACCGAGGTGTTGTCCAACCTGCGGTTGGTCATGGTCGAGCGGATGGCCAAGCCAGAAGAGGTGCGTGAGAAGAGAGAAAGTGCGCTAAGCTTCGGAAAGCCGTGCTCACCTTGCACTCCGCTCGCCACTCACTCAGGTCCTCATCGTCGAGAACGAAGAGGGAGAGATCGTTCGCGAGTTCCTCAAGGACACGGACACGGTGGTGCTCTACAAGAGTATGCGCGAGGTCCTCGTCTACCTCACCCACTTGGATGTTGTCGACACCGAGATGATCAGTGCGTTTTGTTTCCGCTTCTCGAGCGACTGGGTCTCCCTTCGCCTTCGCACACGCTGATACAGGATCGCGTCTTCCCATGCAGTGACGGAAAAGTTGTCGAAGCAGGTCGACGGGTCCGAGTGGTCTTGGGCGAACTTGAACACGCTCTGTTGGGCTATCGGATCCATCTCGGGCGCGATGAACGAGGAGACGGAGAAGCGCTTCCTCGTCACCGTCATCAAGGGTGAGTTCTTGGCTGCTTGGACCCTTGACACACTCGCTCGTGATTGACCTTCTCTGTCCCGTCCGGATAGACTTGCTCGGCCTCACCGAGATGAAGCGCGGCAAGGACAACAAAGCGGTCGTGTAAGTCGCATTCGACGGAGCACCGCTCACGCCTTCTGGCTCAACTCACATGCCCAACTGCGCGCAGTGCTTCCAACATCATGTACATCGTCGGGCAATACCCGCGCTTCCTCAAAGCGCACTGGAAGTTCCTCAAGACGGTCGTGAACAAGCTGTTCGAGTTTGCGCACGAGACGCACGAGGGCGTCCAGGACATGGCTTGCGATACCTTTATCAAGATCGCGCAGAAGTGAGTCCAGCGTGTGCTCTCCTTCGGAGCGGTCGCGCCCGTCACTGACTCGAACCGCTTTGCGCCCCTCAGGTGTCGACGACACTTTGTGATGCAGCAGTCGGGCGAATCGGAGCCGTTCATCGACGAGATCCTGCGCAACCTGCAGCGCATCACGTCGGACCTCTCGCCACTGCAGATCCACACCTTCTACGAGGCGGTCGGCTACATGATCTCGGCCCAGCCGAACAAGCCGCAGCAGGAGCAACTGATCGCGAACCTGATGGCGGCGCCGAACGCGGCGTGGGACAGCTTGATGGCGCAGGCGGCGCAGAGCGGGACCGAGATTCTCTCCGACCCCGAAAACATCAAGATCCTGTCCAACATCCTCAAGACCAACACGGCCGCGTGCTCTTCGATCGGCACCTTCTTCCTCCCGCAACTCGCTCGCATCTACATGGACTTGCTCGGCCTCTACACGGCCGTGTCGGGCATCATCTCGGCCACGACGGCCGAGCAAGGGCTGATCGCGACCAAGACGCCCAAAGTCCGCGGCTTGCGCACGATCAAGAAGGAGATTCTCAAGCTCGTCGGCGAAACCTACATCCGCAAGGCGGAGGATCTCGAGCAGGTCAACCGCGACCTGGTTCCGCCCCTCCTGGAGGCCATCCTCGGCGACTACAAGCAGAATATCCCGGCAGCACGAGACGCAGAGGTCCTCTCGACTTCGGTCACGATCGTTTCGCGCCTGGGCGTAAGCTGCTCTCCTTTCTCACGAGTTTGTCTACCGGACACTGACCTCTCGTGGGCAGCCTCTGATGACGGACAAGGTCCCCGCTGTCTTGGACGCCGTTTTCGAGTGCACGCTCGCGATGATCAACCAAGACTTGACCGAATATCCCGAGTGAGTTTCGAGTCCGTTCAACTCGACGCGTCATGTGCTGATGTCTCGCCCTCCCGCCGTAGACACCGCGTCGCCTTCTTCAAGCTGCTGCGAGTCATCAACCTCAACTGCTTCGACGCGCTGCTCAAGCTCCCGCCTCAGCAGTTCAAGCTCATCATGGACTCGATCGTCTGGGCGACGAAGCACACGATGCGCGACATCGGCGACCTCGGCCTGATGATTTGCGTCGAGTTGATCGACAACGTTGTCAGCGCCGGTCCGGCCACCTCGAACGGCTTCTTCCAGGCGTACTACCTCGCGCTCCTGCAGGACATGTTCTTTGTCCTGACCGACGCCGACCACAAGTCGGGCTTCAAATCGACGGCCCTCGTGCTCGCACGCCTCTTCAAACTCGTCGAGCAGGGCGACATCCAGGTTCCGCTCGACCCGGCCGCACCGTCCAACCCAGCGTTCGTCGCCGAGTACACGGCCAACTTGCTCAAGTCGGCGTTCCCGCATCTGCAGATGACGCAGATCACGGCCTTCATCGCGGCCCTCCGGGAGCAGTACGGAGACTTTAACAAGTTCCGCATCACTCTCCGCGACTTCCTCAGTGAGTTCCCGCGTCGTCGATCCCGGTTCCCCGGCGCGTGTCCTCATCAGCTTCTCTCCCCTTCTTGCAGTCTCGCTACGCGAATTCCAAGGCGAGGAAGCGACCGACATCTATCAGGAAGAGAAGGAAGAGCAGGCCAAGATCAAGAAGGAGGAAGAGCAAGCTCGTGCCGCGGCGGTGCCGGGAATGAGTGCGTCAGATAGCGTTTGCGGCTGCACATGGACCAGACAAACTAACCAGTCTCCGTTCCGCAGTCAAACCTTCCGAAGCGATGGCCGGCGACGAGGAGGAACTTTGAGGTGGTGTGTCGGCATGGCGGATCCCGTCTCTCTCTCTAGGCTCGCGGACTTTAGTACATTACCCTTCTTCCCATTTTCGTCCTCTCGCGTGTACCCTGTCCGCAGAGGCTTTGTAATCATTCTCGCAATACAGCTCATTCCCGTGCATGAAACAGTGCTGACGGGCGCGAGAAGGGAAGCAACCAAGTGCAATGCAGTTCGAACTCGAGTGTCTGTGGGTAAGCGAGACCAGGAGAGCAAAAGGAGGGACTATGAGACACGGTATGTGGAGAGAGAGAACATGGGTTTGGATACGATCGTTGACAAGCCGAAGGATGAAGAGAATGTCAGTGTTGAGGGCGGGGGAACCATGCGAAGGGGTCGTTAAGGGGTCGGTATGCAGAGAATCAGGTGCGAGGAGGAGTGCAATACTTTGAAGGTGTGCACGACTCTCGCCGCGGGGAATGTACAGAAGTGGTAACAAGGCGGGCAGCAGCAGGGTTTAGACTGCCGCGGGCGTAGGTGCAGGAGTCGGCTGGAACACAATCGTCGCAGTCGACTTGACGTTGCGCTTCATGCGAGCTCCGTTACCGGCGCAGAAAGCCGTAGTCGGGATCGCGACACCGGCGCCGGACCACGCGTTCGGGTACGAGCAGCCGGCGACCGGCGTGTAGAAGCTCGCCGAGTCGGAAGGCTGAGCCCAGCCGTTTCCGACGTCGACGCTGCTGGAGGCGTAACCGTCCGGGAACGACGTCGGCTGTGGCGGCGGCGGCATCGTGTAGACGCTAGCGGTCTGGGTGTAGGTCGGCAAGTTCGAGACCGGCGTCAAGTACGGACCGGTCGAAGCTCCGGCGCCGATCGTCGCGGGCGGCCATTGCGAGTACTGGGCCGACATGGTCTGGTTGACGATGCGGCCGGCGCCGGATCCTCCCGTCATCCAGGCGCTGAGCGAAGGAGCCGCGGTACTCTCGTAGGTGATGCCCTGCGCGGCGGCGAGCGACGGACAGACGCCGACCGCGGTCCGAGGGTTCGACGGGACCCAACCCTCCGCGAGACCGAGCTGGTAGTTCCACATCGGGTTGGCGATTTGGCCCATCGTGCTCGAGTAGCCCGTCTTCCAAGTCCAGAAGAAGAAGTGCTGTCGGGGAAGGGAACCAGTATCAGTACCACGGAATCTTGTCTGGGTCAAGATCGACTGACCTTGAGAGCGTCCATGTGCGCCTCGGCGACCATGCGCAAACCGTCCTTGGTGGTCTGGTTCCACGATTTCCAGTCCTGCAGATCCATTATTCGCCGAATCGTCAGCCTCGCGCGCGTCTTGTGCCAACGTAAGTACGCGGACCGGACGCAAGAAACTCACGTTCCAAGGGTCACAGCTGCCGACGGCGTCAAATTCGGGCTTGATGGCCGGCTGACCCGGGATGTAGTACGTGCCGTCGTAGCGGTTGCCGTTACCGACATTGTTGAGCCACTTGCCGCAGTCGTTGACTGCGAGGGTGCGTTCAGACCAGATCAGCTTTCTCTTCACTCCAGGCCGACGCTGGAAGGAAGAGGGCAGTAGCAACGCACTCGCAAGGGACCACTCTGCGCCGAGCGTGACTCCGAAAGCGTTCGTCGAGCTGTTGAGCGGTCCAGCCCAGTAGCTGCACGGCTACAGGATTGAACGTCGAAAGAGTCAGCCTTGCCGTAACGGGGCAGCCGCCGACGAAGGCAGGGGAGGAAGGGACTCACGAGGGTAGCCTGGTAACCGAGACCCCAGTTGTTCGGGTCCGCAAAGCACAAGTAGCGATGCGAGTCGATCGCGACGCGGTCCCAGCCGTTGAGGAACCCGTTCCAGCCGCCGGCAGCGACCGGCGCCGCGAGCGACGAGAAGCCGTCGTGGAAGGCGATGAAGGGACCTTTGCCTTTACCGACGCCGGTGATGTCGCGCATCATGTTGTACGTCTCGAGGTAGCTGTATTTGCGGCAACGAGCGATCAGTATCACGGGGGTAGGGGAAGAAAAGAACGCGGATTCGCCCAAAGAGACACGCACAAGGAGCGGAGCGGGTCCATGCCGATTGAGGCGGCGTACGGCTCATTCATGATGGAAAACATGGGGACGACGTTCTTGTACTGATCTTGCGAGATGAACTCGGTGATGGTGCGGATATAGTCGAGCGTCCTCTGCGCGTTCGCGACGCCCATGACGCCCGCGAGGAAGTTGATACTCCCCTGCTTGCCCGAGTGGTTGTACCCGTTCTGCGAACCGGGGATCGCGTGAAAGTCGAGGTTGACGCGGAGGCCGTACTTGCGCGCCCACTCGAGCGCCTTGAGGAGATACGTCCACGCGACGCCCTGCAGGAACGGTTCGCCGTCCCAGGTCTCGATCGCCCACCAGCCGAACGGGATCCGGACCCAGTTGAGACCGGCGGCGGCAATCTCGGCGAAATCCTTCTCGGTGATGAACGTCTCGTAGTGCTCCGTCATGGCGTTGGTCAAGTTCGAGCCGAGCTGCTCCGAAAGAGTCCACTCGTCGATCGCCGGGTTGGTGGTCGCGTTCGGGTTGGCATAGTCGGTCGGCGAGTTGAACCGCTCAAACATGCCCGGAACGATGAAAGGTTCGAGGACCAGCCACCTGTTGGCGTGAGCGAAAAGTGTGTGAGCTTCTCGCGGCTTGAGAACAACAACCTCCTCCGTCGCAAAAACGTCTCCGCATCGATCGAATGGCTGTAGATCGAGCTTGCGGACTCACCCTCCAATGTTGACGCCGGCGATGCGGTTGTTGACATAGTCCCAGTCCTCGTTCAAAGCCGGAACGTCGCGCTGCGGGCGAGCCGTGTCGTTGAAAGGGATCGAGACCCAGTAACCGCCTACGGAGAAAGGGGGTTGTCAGCCCGCGATCCTCCGAAAGCAGAGCGGAAATGACAAGATTGTGGACTCACCAAAGCTGTTGAGGTAGGTAAAATTGGAACCGTCCTGGAGGAAGACGACGCTGCCGTTGCCACCGTACGGCGCCGTCTGCCAATTGGCAACCGGCGTCGCCGCCGTCGGGATCCCTTCCTCCGTCCCGTCATTCGCACTTGTCGACGACGTCGCCGCCGGCGCCGCCGCATTGACCTTGTTGGCCGAATCGGAGCTGTCCCGACTCTTGACGATCCCGACGGGGATCGCGATCGCGGCGATCACGACGAGCAACGCGCCGAGGGCGAGGAGCCATTTCGCGAGGGTCGATTTGCGAGACCACCAACCGCCGAGACCACCGCCACCGGGACCGGTCCGACGGGGTCCACCGAGAGGGTCATAGTCTCCCGTCGCGGCGGCGTAATTCTTCTTGCGGAGGGTGCCGTCGCGGGGACCGGTACCTCCACCGGCGAGGACTTCCTTGTCGCCGAGGTAGCTGTCACTCCTGCCGGCTTGGGCGCCGGGGGGACCGTTGCGGTACATGATCTGGTTCAAGTTGGCGCTCGAACCCCAGTCGGTACTTCCGCTGCCGATCCCGCCGTTGACCGATCCGCGATCCGAAGGCGAGTACCTCCCGCTCATTTCACCCCCGTGGTGGGGGTAATCGTTGCTGCTCGCGGGCGGGTCATAAGCGCCTCCGGTCGCGGTGCCAGGTCTCGAGTTGGGCATGCTAGCCCTGAACGGATCCCTCGCGGAAAAGTCACTCGCGGTACTCGGCGTGCGACCGTGATCGCCGAGGTACGAAGGAGGTCTCTGGGGCTGTGGCGGGTGTTGGGCATACGTCGGCGAGACGACTTGAGGGGTCTGGGGTGTGATGGACCGGATCGGCGGGTAGGCTCCGTCCGAGAGGGGGATCGAGGCGTACAAGTCGGCGGACGAGCGCTGCTGTTGCGCGGGGTTACGGCCCGACATTGAATTTCGCGCGCGAGGCGTGCAGACGGACTTCGTTACTTCAAGAGAGTCGTTCGTTGGTTTGGGGTTTCGTCTCGAGCTCGTCTCGTTCCTTCGTGCCACGGGGTCCGGACCGAGTCTGTCGACGAGTAGCAGCAACGGTCAGATTCAATCGTACGGTGCACACTTGGCTCTCGCGCCAGGGTGGGAGAGAATCGGAAGAAGGAAGGAGGTGCCGAGCGATGCGATGCACCGACCCCGCGGTCTCGTGCGGTCGACGAGAGCCTGGAGCGGGCACCGGAACACCGGGAGGAGGGACTCTAGCCGTGTAGGAAGCTGGCTATGCACCTGCCTCTGCCTCTAGTACGAGACGAGGCTCGGTACCTCCGTCGCGGGGGTTCGAGGGTCGGCAGCTGCACCGCACCGCACGCGCGCACTCGCACCTCGACACGCATACGCGGGCACCGAGTAGCGTGGGAGGGAGACGAGCGTAGACTGACCTGAGTGTCTTTGTCCCTCGACTCGAGTCGAGCGAGTGAGTGCGCGGGAGGACGAGTCCTTCGAGACTCACTCGAAACTCGACTTGGACTTGGCGCGTTCGGATCGCCGTCGATTTCGCGTAATTAAAATCCCAGCTGAGCTGCAGGTCTTTCTTTATGGAGAGAACAGCTGTACTTGCAACAACGACAGAAGCCGCTGTACACTCCGTTGGCGTGGGCTCGGGAGGAACACAAGGCCAAGACCTCTTTTCTCGCGTCCGGAAACTCAAGCAAAAAGGGGAGCTCTCGGCGCATGCCTAATCGAGGCGAAGGGGCTCTCGGAACCCACAGGATCAGTAGCCGTACAGGTAAAGTTATGTAGTCGTGGTAATCTGAGCCCCCTGGCAAGATTGCACGCGACCGCGGCCTCCTCCTGGCGCGCCGCGAGGTGTTCTCGAGTCCGCAGGCTCCGAGATCGACCGGTTGCAACTTCGATTCGGGGCGTGTTTTACAGACAACAAATTAGAGGAGAGTGTGAGAGAGAAATCGACAAACACGAGTGCAGGGGTGGACGAGCGCGGGCGAAGAAGAAGAAGAAGAAGTTGAGTTGAAGCTTGGCCCTCTTGTCCTCGAGCCCGCGCGTCCGGCGGCGGCTTCATCCGACGGGGACGAACACGCCCTCGTCGCCCTTGCAATAATGAAACGGGTCGACGAGTGTGCGGGGTCGACAGCCTCATCAGTCCCAGCCGAGGAAGTAAAGACCGAGAGACGAGGGACGCGGGGGCGACAGCTGGGGCTGCTGAGGCTGCAGTCTTTACTGTTGCTGCGCCGCTTGCTCCTTGCGTCGTTGAGTCAATTTCGGATCCAGAAAGGTACGGTGGCAGCTGTGTGGCGGTGGCACGCGCGAAAGAGCCGCGTTCCGAGATCAGTAGGTGCGAAGGGCGACGGTCAAGCGGCGGCGGCGACGGTTTCGAATAAAAGAGGAGGGAGGGCCGCAGCCGCCCACACGCGATAGAACGCACTTTGTGCAGTTGTAAAACAGGGTCATGGACGTCTGAGCTCGTCGACCTTGATCACCGAAAAAGACGCTCCTGTTTCCGGGCCGCGTCAGAAGTCAGCGCGCAAATTCGAGCACACGTTCCGGGCTCCCTCTCTTTCACCCAGGAGTGATGGAGGACGAGAGGACACGTACTCTTGGTGACCGCTACGGAGCGCAAGGTCAGGAGGAAAGGGAGCGTTCGGTGACTGGGTCAGTCAGTGCCACTTTGCAAGGTCCCGAGAACAGGGGAAGGCGGCATCAAGTTACCATCGCGGGCAAGTGATGTTGCTCCGAGGCTGTGTGGGTGTCGCCGCGGTCAACAAACGAAGGGATTGAACCTCGTAAACTATGCGCGCAGACTGACCAGAGTCGGATCCGTTTCGAGATCCTGCGTCACGCCGGCCGTCTCTCTGCGCGCGCGGGTATCACTTGAGTCAGCGCCCCCGAGAGGAGGACTTGCAAAGGGAAAGATGAACGTACTTTGCCGCGACGATCAAGTCGTGTTTGTAGACGCAAGGGTTGTGGGTCTCTTCCTCGTACGGGCAGTTGCGGCACGCGTACATCAAGACGTGGTGCACCTTGTCCTCCTGTCCCACCGCGCGGTTCTCCAGTCAGTATCCTGGATGGACAGTGCCTCTCGCCTGGTGACGGGGCGCCTCTCACCCTCGGGTAGAGCAAGTTATTGCTGTGGGGAGGGAGAGGAAGAGTGAGTCGCATAGGGCGGTGGAGCAAGAGGAAGGGAGATGGCAGCGCACCACTCTTTGCAGAACGAGATACTGGCCATGTCTTACAGACGTGTCCGTATGGCTATCGTGGAGAGAGAGAGCGTGTCCACGTTGAACCAGTCTCGAATTGCGCGCGTGTCGCCCAAACTGAGAAGCCCGCGCTCGCCGCCCTCGCCTTGGTTCTCGTCGTACTCTCCCCTCGCCGTACCACCGAGTGTAAGCTCCAGACCAATTCAGCTACCGCCTATTTCGATTATCAGCGACCGATTTCGCCCATCACGCAATTCGCTCGAGGGCGAGACGACGTCAACTCGTGTGCCAGAGCTCGACCCCCAAATCGGCGCGACGAGCCACCCTCGTTTGGAACGAAATGCGCTGGAGGCACGCAGGGCGACTTTTGAGGGCAGGGAATACCCCGAAAATGGTCGAAAACGCGGTTTAGGGAATTGGCAGAGGCGCACAGAGCGGAGGAGGGTACGATCTGGCTCGGTCGAGGTCCAGGCGACCAAGAGGGGGAGGGGCAACGCGGTCGCCTCGATCACGGCGCCTGATGAGCGGGCGGCCTCGCTAAGTGCTGGCGACCCTATGATGGCACTATGCATGCTGGGGGAAATGCCCATCGAAACGAGCACTCGTTGGGACACCCACCAACCACGCGAGAGTTCGGAACTGACCCTTCTCTTGCTCGCCTCCCTGTTCTCCTTCGAGATATCCCACAGCGAGATGCCTTCCAACAAGTCGTTCCGTACCAAGGTCGTCCTGGCCAAGGCTGCCAAGCAGAACCGGTGCGTTAGCCCTCGTCGTCTCCATTGAACTCGCTCTCCTCCCCTTTTCGCTGACTCTTCAGTCCTCTACAGCCCGATCCCCCAGTGGTTCCGCCTCAAGTCGGACTCGAAGATCCAGTACAACGGTACGTTATCACTCCTTTACCAGGTGGCGGGAACGTCACACGAGCGAAAACTTGGCCCCGGAGATGGAAATCGCTCTGGAACTCGTTTTCTGACCGCCACTGACGCTCTACTACCTCCTGGGACTACAGCCAAGCGTCGCCACTGGCGTCGCACGAAATTGAATCGCGCGTTCATCCCTAATTTGGTCCCAGACGCTCCGGAACTGACCCGGAACTTGTACGCGCAGTTTAAACGGATTCAACCCTTCTGCGACTTGTCCCCCTCTCTCTCCGCCTTCCCGCCACTTCTCTCGACCTCTGCCGTACTCTTTCGACCACCCTGCACCTCTATGCACCGACTCGACCCTCTCTCGCCGCCGTGATGGACGATTTTCGTCGTCCGCGGATTTCTCGTCCTCTTCCCGACCTCGACTTTTTACAAGGTTTCGGTATCGGATGGGCGGAATCACTCTCGAGGGAGACGGGTGGATCGTAGGCTTCTCGGTGGTCGTGAAAAGGTGTGGCGGAGACTGCGAGGTGAAGAGTCAGGTTGACTTGAGAAACGGAGCGATTTGTACCGAATGACTCTTTCTCTATTCTCTTCTCCTTGAAGCGGCTTACGCCAACTTGCCATGACGAGGGGGCAGTGTGTGGAGCAGAATGGGTCTCGGTCGCTACATGACGGACCTCTGCGTTCTCACTCATGCGAGATCATGTTTTCCATCCCTTCCTTTCCACAGACGCGCTCAACATGGACCGTACTTCGCGCTCACTGCTTTGCGCGCGCAAGCCTCGGCTTGCACTGTACGCCGAGATGGCCTTTCCTTCGGCTACGAACGGCAACAAAGCCGTTTCCGCCCATTTTCACTTGGATGCCTATTTTCTCGCGGCTTATGCAGCATCTGCCGCCCCAGCGTCTGCTCTCGCCATACGTTGCGTACGGCCGGCTCCACGTCGGTTCTGCGCGCGCGCACACGCACGCACGCGCTTAAACCCCCGCGATGGGCGTCGAGATTTGCCACAACGGATTTCCCGAGCGGTCCGGAACTCCTCTCCCCCTCTTCTCTGCCTGCTCTTGATCGAGAATATCTGCCCTTCCTAACTCCGGTTCGCGCAGGTCCTGTCTGCTCCAGCACTCCCCAGTTTGGGATAAGCTCGTTTGACGCGCTGAGCTCGAGCTCCGCAAACCGCTTCTCGGCTCTTGATCACTGAGTCGAGGACTGTACACGTTCACCTAACCCCGCCTCCCCGACTCTGTATCGATCGCTGACAGATCTGCGCTTCTGACTTGCACATTACTTCCAGGAAGCATGTCAAGATTCGCGGATGTCGAAGCTGGATTCCCAGCTGTGAGGGTGCGAAAACTGCGCAGCTGGCGCCCAGCCGGCGGAGGCGTACGAGATGCACGCCGCTGACGTCTAAATATATACCTATATCATCCTTTCCTCGTCGGAAACAGGACGGGGCAACGCCAGGAGGTCGCCGAGGGCGCCAAGTCGTACGGCGGGTACGCCGATTTCCACCGCGCTCCGGGTCACTTTGTCGTTCGTATCCCGGACGGCCTTGATCTCGCGCTCGCTGCCCCTATGTTGTGCGGTGGCGTGACCGTTTTTTCGCTTTGCGCCAGTACGGCGCCGGAAAGACGGCGAAGGACGTCGGAATCATCGGTCTTGTTCACGCATCCCTTTTCTCCGATATACAGTCTCCCTGCGATCCTGACGTTTTCTCGATGCATAAAGGGCAACGATGAGTCGTTCTGATCTCGATGCGGGTACTTCTCTTGCACAACTCACTCCCCTGCGCACTTTCACTTCAGCCTCAGATTCTCTCTTCACGCTTTTGTTTGACTAGGAGGCCACGCAAGTAGCGCCTTACAGATAGGCTACACATGTTGAAAGTCACCGTATTACGAAAGAAGCATAAGATAGACAGTCTCTAGAATGTGTGACGGCCCTTGGTTTCGTAGGGCGTGGCTCCGATCGCAATCATCGAGACGAAGGCCGCGCCACCCGCCATGTAGAGGACCTGTAGTCAGGTGCACGAGTCAGCGACAACGAAAGAGGAAGTTGCGACTGAAGACCTGTCCTCACCGAGTTGCTGCGCGGGTTGAAGAAAGTACCGGCGGCGCGGGGTGCGACTGTTCCGGCAAGACGGCCGAGCGTCGAGGCGATTCCGCAACCTGATCCTCGGAACGGCGCTGGGAATACCTCGGGCGAATATGCGTAGAGGAGCGCGGCGTAGACTGGCAGTAGATTGCCGCACCAGTCAGTATTGAAGGCAGGAGGGGGGAAGACGTGGGGCGAGCGGAGAAGAGGAAGGACGATTACTCACGTGATTGCGCCCAGTACTCGAGCAAACTGATACCGTTGTAGCCGGCGAACGAGGACACCGTAGCGTAGAGGAAGAACGACGTGCCCATCAAGGCGGCCGAGGCGACCATTGCCCACCGACGGCCGAGCTTCGGGATTTCCATAAGCTGCGCAGGAACATCGGGTGAGCGTAGTTCCCCGCATACGGGAAGCTGAAGGAGTTGAATAGCGACTTACGAAAGCGCCCAAGATGGTTGCGGAAATCTGCGAGTGCGCGAAGGAAAAATAGAAGAGTCAGTCGGACGCTTCCGGGGCGGTTGCGCTGACGGGCGCGGCTCACTCCGGGGGTGTAGACTTCGAGGTAGCCGATGTACGTCTGATTGAGAGTCTGCGACGTGTCAATTCCCTTCTGGCGCAAAATGAGCGGGATGTAGCCGCCCGCCACCGAGAAGGACCAGAAGAGCGCCATCTGCACGGGCACGTCATTAGCGTTGCAGAAGAGGTGCTGCTGCTCTGGTCAAGCCAATGAAAGACACGAACATAAGCGATCCAAAGGGACACGCTGATCCAGATCGCGCGCTTGCTGCTGAAGAGGCCCTTCAGGTGCTTAAATTGGCCGACGAGTTGACGGAGACGCGACTTGGTGAGCTGCTTCGTGTTGAGCTCCTTCGCGCCCTCGTGCAATGGGTCGTCCGAGTGGATGGATCGGCTCTCGCTGTACTCCTTGTCGAGAAGGCGGAAGTCGTCGATCGTGAGCTGCGGAGCGGGCTGCTTGTTGAAGGTGGCGATCTTGTATAGCACGTCGATGGCCTCTTCGTCGCGGCCTTTGGCGAGCAGGAACTTGGGCCTGTCAAGAGGCGATTGCTTAGCCCCAGGAAGTCGGATGACGATTTCGATCTCCGTGGTTGCTAGGAAAAAGCGAAACCAGACTCACGACTCGTAGAACTTGAAGATGACGAATCGAGCGATGAAAATCGCAAGCGTCAAGGCGCCGATGCAGATGATCGTGTATCGCCATCCCATATTGTCGGAGCGCCCGCAGCAAGGCGTCTCCCCAGTCTTGCACGACGGAAGTGCCGTGTCGCAGGCGTAGTTCGGCACGAGACCCCACGCGATGAGCGAGGCGATCACGACACCGATGGGCTGGAAAGTCGACAGGGCGCAGAGCAGGAATCGACGGTTGTTCGGCAGGAACTCGAGGGTGATGGTGGCGTCGATCGGGATGTTGCCGCCAACACCGAGTCCGATGCAGAACGTGAGGAAGCAAAGCGCGTCGAAGTTGCTCGGCGCGGCGAAGCTGCAGGTCTCGTGTCAATATACTGGAGAGCTATACTGGAGAGCCGGGGATTACCGAGCACGAAACAAACTCACATGAGACCGAAAACGGACGAGATGAGGCACTGCGACGAATTGCTGGTTCGTCAGCACGGACGGTTCCGACCCAAATCCAAGTTCTTACTCACAGTAAGATTGAATGCCCATCTTCACGTCGCGGAGAAAGGTGTCAGGTCGAGTGTCACGGGCACACAGGAGCAAATAACCGCAACATGGACTCACCGTCGGCCGATGATGTCGACGGCGAGACCCCAGAACAACGCTCCGACCGTCATTCCAGCGCTAAAGAGCACGCTCAGGTTCCCGATCTTGTTGTTCGGAACGTTCAGCTCCTGCAAGCGGACATGAGCGCGGCGTCAGCGGTTTTTGAGCGACGAGAATTTGCCACCTCGTGATCCGCGCAGGTAGTTCAGGCAGAGAGCGTACCTGCTGGATCTGTCCGGCGACGAGACCAAAGACTTGCGCCCAGCACAGGTCGAGGAAGTAACCGAAGCCGCAGAGGAAGAAGATGCACCACTGCGCGAGCAATCAAAGTCAGATGCGGAATTCAGGGTGGCGCCGGCGCCAAACCTGCGCCCTCAGCTATGCACCTGGTAACGTCCCATGCCGAGGCGCGAAGCAGCATTCTAGGGAGCGGTGATGGCGGATCAGCATTCTCGACGAGTGTCACGTGCCAAAGGGCAAGAGCGTTGTTACGCACCATGCGGTCGAATTCGCGGTTAATCTGCGGATTGACGATAGGGTTAGCGAAAGGGATGATGGTTCACTGTACCGCAGAACAAGCGCACCAGAACCCTGTAGCCGCAAGGAGCGATGTCAGCGGGGGAAGGCCTTGTTCGCGAGAGGTTGTAACTGGGCACGTACGATTTCTTCTCATATAGGGAGAGCTGGTTGTAGGTCAGGTCACCGAACAGCTCATCGTCGGAGACCTTGAGATCCTCCAAGTGGCGAAGGTCGCTCTCCGAGGTAGACGCTTTGGCGTCAACGTCGTTGATCTCGGACGGCGCAATCGTGGGAGAGTCATTCAGAGCGGTGTCCTTCTGCTCAGGGCTCAGCGTAGCGGGGACCGTCATGATGGCGAACGGCTGGGACTACACAGAGTGAAGCAAAGAAGCAAGGACTCGCTCCGAACGAGCTGTCCAGAGGAGATCGCGATTCCTGGGCTCACGAGGACGCTGTTTCCGAGGAGTCCGATCGCCTCTGGCGTCTGCAGAATTGCTGGGGGAGGTAATTGAAAGCGGCTGTTTAACCATTTCGCACCTAGCCTTCTGCTGATCGCGTGGTCAAGGAACCGGGTCCGATGGGCAGAAAGTTTCGTGGAGCCCTTCAAGCTTTCACCGGAACACGCGCTGAAGATCGCGGAGCTTCTGAGTAGGGATATTGAGGATCGCCCTCCGACTACATGTTACTGTGCATAGCAAAAGTAGTGTCGGCTATGGCAGTGTGGCGCCGATGAGAGTCGCGGGCACGGCGTCGACGGAGAGGGCCTGAGCGGAGCGATCGCGCGGTACCGTATAGCCAACTTGCTACACGACGGCTCAGTCAAGCTCATCAGCTGCTCAGCTTCGATGCGAAGAGCATGTCGGTGAGCGAGAGAGGTCCGCAGTTCGATCGTGGACGAGCGGCTCGCATCGGCGCCAGCAGCCGCGGTTCGAAACACCGCATTACAGTTCTAATTAGATCTTTATTAACTAGATCGTACGATTTGTGGTATCATATGCAACGTCGGAGTTTCGAGCTCGAGTACGCACACCTCTCTCATCGGAACTTTCAAGACCGGCGCTGGGATACAATACTTGTAATGCCCAGCAGGCCGAGCCACTGTAGAGATCGGGAAAAAAGCTGAACAGTCACGATACATACCGCTTCCGGGCTGTGTCGGTCGTTGTTCCGGCCAGCACCAGCACAAAACCGATCCTGGAGATCGCTTCCGACGGGTGTAACCGGATGTCTAGTACGGCACGAAAAGTATGGACATTGCGCACATCTACTGGAGTTTGCGTCACGGAAAAGACGGCAGCCCTCACGCTTAGAGCTTGCCGCCGTTCTTCTGGTTGACGAGGACGTAGCGGTCTGCGCGGGTAAGACAAGATTAGCGCACCGACAACAAACCTCACACGTGTCGAGCAAGGGCACGGTAGACTTACAGCGAGCCTTCGACTGCACGCGGGAAGGAGGAAAAAGTCAGCGGGCGTTCGAAAACGAACCGGAACAAAGAGCTCACGTTGTGCATGTCGACGACGGCCTGGTTGGCGTCCTCGAGCGGGCGCTTGGTGACCCACGGCTTGATGTCTTGCTTCGAGGCAAGCTCGAGCATCTCGTTGATCATCTTCGGCGAGCCGATGGCTGGAAAAAGGGCGCAGTCAGTCGAGGTGCTCCGGCGACACGGGAGCCGAGAACTTACCGGAACCGCCGAGGTGGACGTTGCCCATGATGAATGGGAATGCCGGGACCGGAGGGAATGGCTTCTCAGGTGCGCCGACGACTGTAAGTGAGACGTTCCCATGTGAGCTTGATGTTTCCGCAACGCTAGGGAACAGAGGCCGGATTGTTCCGCGACTTAGCGACTCGGGAGGAGGAAGACCTACGGATGAGGTTTCCGCCCGGACGAAGGAGCGAGAGGTACCCGAGGAGGGGCATGTCCTTGTCGTTGGTCGTGCAGATGATGAGGTCGAGCGAGCGCTTGTACGGAGCAAAGTCGTCGTCCTTGCCGCTGTGAGTCGCAATGAAGCGAGTCGCGCCCATCTTCTCGGCGTCGGCTTTCTTCGACTCGGAGTGAGAGATCGCCGTCACGTTGGCACCGAGCGCCTTGGCGAAGAGGAGGCCAAAGTGGCCGAGTCCTCCGATACCGATGATTCCGACGTCCTTCGCCGTCTTTCCGGCGCCGTACTGGCGCAAAGGCGAATAAACGGTCACGCCACCGCACAACATTGGGGCAGCGAGCGCGAGATCAAGGCCGTCCGGGATACGAACGACGAAGTGACCCGGAGCGCGGTGGAAGTCGGCGTACCCGCCGTACGACTTGGCGCCCTTGGCGACTTCCTGGCGGTAGTACTTGCCGGCGTAGGTGCCGACCTGACCCTTCTCGCAGTACTGCTCGCGGTCGGCTTTGCAGTAGTCGCATTCGAGGCAAGAGTCGTTCTGAGCACCGACGCCGACAATGTCGCCGACCTTGACGTGCTTGACGTCCTTGCCGACGCGGACGGCCTCGCCGACGATCTCGTGTCCAACGACCTGTAGAGAGGATGCGGGGGAAAGGTCAGGGATCGCCGTTGGAGATTTTCTGATTTTTCGACGGCAGGCAAGAACGCACCTGCGGGTAGTCGACCTTGCCCCATCCTCCGGAAGCAGTGTGCAAGTCGGAAGCGCAGATCTGTATGGCGGTTGTAAACCGGTCAGGAACCGTCGTATAGTCCCTTCGCGGGAAGAGAACGAGCGACCAAACGAGGACCCGCGGAGATGGAAGAAGATAAGGAGGACTCACACCACAGTACTGAATCTTTTTGTGGAGGTAGGTGCGTAGGTGATAGAGAACATCCCCCGGTGTGCAAAGGCGATCAGTACTCGGAGCCACATGCGAGTCGATAACATCTCCCTCCCGCCCTTCACTCACCTTGATTTCGACATCATCGTCCGCGAAAGGTTTCGGTTCGTACTCCTGCCACCTATGTAACGTCCCGATTGTCAGCGATCGAGAGTAGAGTCGGGGGCGATGTCGGGTGAACGTGGGCAGATGTGCTCTTACTTGAACTTTCCCTCGATAGAGTCCTCGCCGAGGGCGCACCATCCCATGAACTTGTTCTCGGTAGCCATTTTGTAGTGAAGCGTGTGTGCAGTCGATGAAAGACGGTGCAAGCGTTAGGGAGAAGAGAGGAAAAGAGAGCGGCGGGAGGGTGAGGCGCTTCTTTTTGGGAAGCACCTCCAGCTGGAGACGATCCCTCCTCTGTGGAGGTGATCGATGACGGCATGCGGTTTATCAGAAGTGGAGGTACACACGCAGCGTCCACGCGGGCGATTTCAGCTGTCGGCAGCGTGGGACGCTGCCACGCGAAGCTGTACTTGGACAAGCATGCATAGCTGCAGCATATAGCAGGCAAGCCAGACCAGAGCTGGCAGCAAGCCTTAACGCGAGAGACGCAGCGATAAGCGTTCGTCGTTGAAGTCAGGCGCCGACGATCCGCCGACCGCGTCCCGCTTTCTTCTTCCTGGCCGTCATGCTCCACCCCCAACAATCTCACCGCGTTGACTTCGATCAGCCTTAGCCTGTCCTCCACTCAGAAGTCGCATACGTAACAGAGGCCGATGTCCGAAGCGATGTGGCGGTACGTACGGGGAGAGTGACCTCGGTCAGCGTCGGCGCAATTCGGTGCAGCAGCCGAAAAGAACAACGAGACGTCGGGTACGCCTGTCCTTTGCTTCGGCAAGGCTCGGAGTAGCTAATCAGAAGAGTGCGCGCCCATCAGGAGCGCAAACAAGCTGCTGTATAATCATGCGGGCCTGCAGTCAAATGAGCGGATCAAGCCGGCGGGTCGACGGTGATTGACGCGAGTTGAGGAGACGGTCGTCGCAACGGGAAAGGCCTACGAGGGTCCTATCATACAGCGGCACAGTGTAGCTTCATGGTAGCGTATAGCCGTTCGTTCAAGGTCGTACTTGCACCTTGCAACCCGAAAACCGTGAGCGCCACCAGCCGCACGAGAAAGGCCAAGGCGACGCCAGGAAAAGCCTTCGAAGGGGAACAAGCGTACAGGCGATGGAGAGTTGCCACCAATGGATGTCCAGGCACAAGTAGAGGCCCGTCCGAGGGGTGGCTAGGTGAGGAAGCGAAAGGGAGCGACGAGCGCTAGCGGACTTCAAGGGCGGACAGAAAGGGACTGAGCGCTCCGCGGACGTTCCGAACGGAGAACAGGTGTTTCGCTGTGCATGTATGCCAGAAAAGGTGACGTTCGCGAGTTTAGTGCAGGTCGAGGGGATCGCCGCCTTGCAAAGAGGTGTCGGGAGTCGGAATCGAAGGTCGTATTGGCGAGCCAAGTGGGGTTTTTTAGGTGTCTACGGCGGCATTCGAGGGACGTGCGACGCATCAAAGGAATGCTATAGAATGCGCATAGCACTCGAGTCGAGCAACTCGTATGAGCTCGTCGCTGAGAAGCCGAGAAGTACCGAACGACAATCTATAGGAAAAAGGAAACATCAATTCAGTTCAAGGGGGTATCTACTTGGGACGTAGGAACTGCTGCTTTTATGTACATCGAGGTGCGATTTGGAACGATGCGAAAAGGAAGCGAGGGTGGCCGCGTTCATCTAGAGGATAGCCGGCGCGTGAAGCGGGATGCGCAGGTACGGGCGTCCGTCTTTCCCCTTGGGCAAGCGACCGGCGCGGATGTTGACCTAGGCAAGCAGGCAAAGGGGTAAGTCACCAGTTCAAACTCGGGCAGAGAAAGAAAAAAGTAGAGCCGTGTTTGGGGAACAAGGGAGCGGTGGCTCACCTGCAGCGACTGGTGCAACAACCTCGGCTCGTTCAACTCTTTGTCCCTCTCCTCCCTCATCTTGACAAACTCTTCCGGCGCCGTCCCTTCCTTGAAGTGTTTATTGAGCGCCTTTTGTTCGCCCACCGTGGCGGAGCAGCGGTTGCCACCTTCGTAAGTCGGCGAGGCGGCATAGTGGTGGCCGCTGAAGAGGCGGAAGTGGGAAGGGAGGGAGAGGAGGCGTTGGGAGGAGGCGAAGAGGCGAGTGGCAGAACCGGCGGGGAAGTCGACGCGGGCGGAACCGATCGAGGGCTGCGCGCGAGGAGGACGACGGCGGATCAGCTTTTCGGGGCGGGAAAGGAGAGTCGTCCGGAGAACGGGGAGCACTTACGAGCAGAACAGAATCTCCGGTGTAGACTGCGTCGCCGAAGACGTACCCGGCCGAGCACTCGGTGTGTCCGGGCAAGTGCCACACCTCTCCCTCGCAGTCGCCGATCCGGAGTTTGCTCCCTTCCTCGTACAACTCGTCGAACGCATTCTCGAGTTCCTCCATCGGGACCTCGTACAATTTCGCAAAGTGGGCTTGAGTCTCGCGCACGGCGCTGTAGGCACCGATCGGGACTCGAGCGGTAGGTGCGGCGGCGAAGGGTTCGATTTCAGAGTCGAACGCGGAGGGGTCGCCTCCGAGGCGGAGTTGGAGGTACGCGGCTCCGGTCAAGTGATCGGCGTGGGCGTGCGTTTCGAGGATCCGCTCGATGCGGATGTGCTCCTGCTCGGCAAAGGCGAGTAACCCGTCCGCGGTCTCGGTCGAGACGGTGTTGGTGACCGGACCAAAGTCGAGGACGGAATCGATGACGGCGGCTTTGCGAGTCGTGGGGCACACGACGAGGTACGTCCAGGTGGAAGTGGGTTGGTGGAAAAAGACGTGCGTGAGCGGCGTGTTTTTGGAAGCGTTTGGTTGCGGCGAGTGCGTCCGGAACGGGACGAGCGGCGGCGTTGTTTGCCTCTTGGCGGCGGTCGTGGCCATAGTGCGGATGCTACTGGTTGTCCTGGTTCGACTGGGTAGCACCGGGGCGGTGTAGACGGTACGTGCGAAGGTTGTAGCGGTGCCGGGAATCCGTGCAAGTGGGGTGCGGCGAGCGGCGACGGTGAATGGACGCGACGCGCTGTTGCGAGTCAACTGGCGGAATGCAAGGGTCGCTGCGGTCATGAGAACCTGGTCTCCGGCTCTTGTGCGTGTTTGGTAAGCGGAGAGAGAGAGAGACTCAGCGAGTCGAAGCTGCCTCGGCCGAGAGCCGCTCAGCTCTCAGCCGGCGTCAGCGGCGCGCCCGGGTATAGACACACAGACAGCGTATACGGTCTTGAGACGGGGTCAGATGCAGGCAGTGAATCTCTACCGACTGCTATGAATTTGCCACTTCTCCTCCGAGGCAGCTTGAGGCTATAGAAGCTGACCGGCTGTAGACGGTGATAACTCCGCGGGCCGCACGGCGGCAAACGCGCGGAAGCGGTGATTCTCGCGGCTTCGGGCTTCGAGGTGTTCTCTTACGTCTGCGTGTACTCCCAGAGAGACTAGAGACTTGGAGATGCTGTCCTCTCGCACGATCGCCGCTGTCCGCCCGACCGGCGCTTCTGTCGCGCGCTCGTTCGCCCGGAATGCCTCGACCGCCGCACACAAGTTTGTCGTCGTCGGAGGTGGCACAGCCGGCGTCACCGTCGCAGCCCAGTTGCAGCGCGCGTTTGCAGCCGAGGGACGCCCGCTCAAGGAGGGCGATATTGCTATCGTCGAGCCGGCAAAGACGCACCACTGTGAGTTGCAGAAACTCGATCCGCGAAAAAGTGGCGTGATTGCGACAGAATCTCTGTTACACCTCGCTCACCTGGACTCTTTGCCATTGCAGACCAGCCAGGATGGACTCTTGTGTACGCCCTCTTTCGCACCCGACCCTGCACTCCGCGACGGACGCAACGACGACGAGAGCTAACCTCCGTCGCAAAAACAGCGGCACCGGCCTCCAGCCTCTGAGCAAGATGCAAAAGCCCATGCAAGAAGTTATCCCGGGAGGCGTCAAGCGATACGAGACCGCCGTCACTTCGTTCCAGCCCGAACAAAACACCGTCTCGACCGCCGACAACTCGACCCTCAAGTAAGTCAGCCGCGAGACTCTCTCTCCTTCAGATCAGGCGCCTTTCTTTCCCCTTTTCCAGGGGCGGTTCTGCTTACTCGAAAGCAAAACCCCCTGTGCTGACGTCTCCTATTTGTTGCGACAGGTACGACTTTCTCGTCGTCGCTCCCGGTCTCAAGATCAACTTTGACG
Organism: Rhodotorula sp. M30-05A-2; assembly: GCA_023628275.1. Taxonomy (NCBI): domain Eukaryota; kingdom Fungi; phylum Basidiomycota; class Microbotryomycetes; order Sporidiobolales; family Sporidiobolaceae; genus Rhodotorula; species Rhodotorula sp. M30-05A-2. The sequence continues at coordinate 20,702 of JAMALC010000087.1, read as the reverse complement.
CTGTCAAGGGCCTCCGCGAAGGGCTCGACAACCCCAACGGCCCCGTCTCCTCCATCTACTCGGTCGACTCGTGCGAAAAGACTTGGAAGAACATTCAGAACTTTAAAGAGGGCCGCGCCGTGAGTTTTTGCTGCCCGGAAACCGACTCTTCCTTTCTGGTTTGCGAGCAATCGAGACCGCGAACTGGTCATTTCGTGGCGGGTTTGCTGACGCTACCTCGTCCTCGCTGCTGCAGATCTTTACTCAGCCGGCCGGCATCATCAAGTGTGCCGGTGCTCCGCAGAAGGTACGTCAGCAGATCACGGGTGCCGCGGCGATGAAAGAATCTGACTGGCCCTCACACTCACCTTGCCGCTTCTCGTTCCGTTTGGTGGCGTACAGGTTCTCTGGATGGTGCGCACAGCTCACACACACTCTGAAGGACCAAGCAGAGGCTGATCTTGGAGACGAGCTTCCGCAGGCCGAGTCGCAGTGGCGCAAGGACGGCGTCCGGAATCAGATCGAGCCCGTCTTTGCTACCGGCACTCCGAGTACGTCATCTCTCTCTCGGTCCAACCCGTGACCGCACACGACCTAACGCTTTTGACCGCGACCCGACAGGCATGTTCGGCGTTCCCAAGTACAGCGCCGCGCTCGAAAAGATCCGCCAAGAGCGGAACGTGACCGGCCTCTTTAACCACAACCTCGTCGCGATCGACAATGCCAAGAAGGTGGCGACGTTTGCGACGGGACCGGACGGCAAGACGAGCGAGCAAGAGTTTGAGTTTTTGCACGTCGTGCCGCCCCAGGGCGCGCCTGATTTCCTCAAGGGTTCGCCGATCGGTGCGTCTCGACTTGCACATCTGGGAGCTGATCTCCACAGCCATTACTCTGTTTGTCTGTACTGATTTTGCTGCCGTACCGCGGACGCACAGCCGACGAGGCCGGCTGGGTCGCGGTCAACAACGCCACCACGCAATCGACCAAGTTTGCCAACATCTTCTCCCTCGGCGACGCCTCTTCGATGCCGAACTCGAAGACGGCCGCGGCCATCACGTCCCAAGCTCCGGTCCTCGTCGACAACATCCGCGCGGCTTACGATGGCAAGGAGTTGCCGGCCAAGTATGACGGGTACGCTTCGTGCCCGTTGTTGACCGGACACAACGAACTCATGTACGTTTGGCTTATCCGTATGCGCTGTGCTCGAGTCTGTACAACGAGATTCCAAAGGAGGGCGAGAACCTGACCTTGTTGCGTGACAGGCTCGCCGAGTTCAAGTATGGAGGAATCCCGAAGGAGACGTTCGCGCCGATCCTCGGCTCGCAGGACAAGCCCAACATGCTTTACTACTACCTCAAGAAGGTACGTTTGCGTCCAAGGAGATCTGGCATTGTGGACGGCGGCGAGTTGCCGAACGTCAGACTGACCGTTGTTCTTCTCTTCGTGTCCTTGCGTACAGGACTTTTTCCCGTGGGTCTACTGGCACGGCTTTGTCAAGGTGAGTCACTCCAGTAGCGAGAAGTAAGCAGCAAGACAAGGGCACCATGCTGATGTTTGTCCGGACACCTGCAGGGCAAGTGGTTCGGCTCGCGTGGACCGTTCCGCCCCGTCGACTACCTCTATGGCCCGTAAAAGTTGGGATTCTTGGCCCCCTCGCCCTCCTGCACTCGCTTTAGATGCATCGCCCGCCGCCGCCGCCGCCGGGAATAGACTAAAATGCCGTTTTCGCACGACGGCCCTGCTCCCTTCCGTTTCTTTTCCGCGCCATCTTTCTGCTTCCCCTTGTCGTTCTTTCCTTCATCTCGTTTGCGCATTTAGTAGTATTTGCAAACAAAAGTGTAAACAGCTCCTACGCCGGACGAGTCGTGTTGCTTTCAAGCTCGCTAACTCCGCATGGCCGGACAGCGTCCGCTCCGGCGTCGGCGACCGTCATGAATCTGCGCCGACATCCTACGCCATGAATTTAAGCCTCTGGACGAGTTGGTGGAGCTCGAGCTCATCCTCGCTTGGCCAAGTCGGGTCTCCAGCTGTTGCGCGCGCGCCGCGGGTCGGTCCGCTTTCCGGATTCTCGCACCTTCGCATTTCTCCCGCTTGCTCGCCTCGCTCTCCCGACACGCCACGAGACACGCTGACGACGATCCATCCCAGACTCGGACTTGAGCTCGCTTACGAGATCTCACGTCGCTGAGACGAATGGCGCCCCGCATGCTTGCTTTGCGCGCTCCGCTCATCAGCCATACGCCTTGCGAGACGTGACTTGAACCCGCGGCTGTGTCTCCTCTCTTTCGCTTGCTTTGAACCCGTGAACAAGGCACGGATGCAGCTGCTCAGCCTCTGTCCGCCCTTCTTGCGGCGAGGACTGAAGAAGAAGAGCTCTGCGAAAAGTCAACGCACTCCCGCTCAACCAACAGCGACGGAATCAACCTCGGACGCGGCGAGTCTGGTGATCTCGCCACGAGATTCGCAGGAACGACTGGTCAAGGGGAAGCCTTCACAAAGGGAGACCCGAGTCAAGTCCGAGACGTCGGGAGGGAGATTGGTGAGCCCCAAAAATTGCGACGCGGTTTCTGATCAGGCGCTTACTTTTGCATATCCCGCTAGGTCCGCCTGCCACCGAGCGAGTTCCCCGATCCACCATCACAAGTGTTCCCTTGCGCGGAAAGCCTTGGCCCCGGCGACGCGTTTGCATTCGACGGCCTCGCTCGCGACGAAAGTCTGCGAGTCGTAATCGTAGGAACGGGATTCGGTGAGCAAACGACAGGCGCCCTCCGCAAGTCACCGTGGATTCTCAGATTGCCTTCCTGCAGCCGGACTGGCGGCAGCTATCGCCTGCGCTCGACAAGGCTTCTCCGTCACCGTGTGCGAGCGGTCCGCCGGCATCTCGCCGCACGGCGACTCGATTCTCTTCGGAGCAAACGCCAGCCGAATCTTCTATCGCTGGGGGATTGGAGGAGACCTGTACCGCCGGGGAGGGAGCAGAGGGGGTCGGTGGATCTTTCAAGACGAAAAGGGCAAAATGGTCGAGCAGGTTCAGATCGGCGACATGTGAGTCGGGCACCTCATTTGTCGCGAGTTGGCGTGACTTTCGAGCGTCTGGCACTTCAGACTACCGTGTGATGAACACCGCTTCGCATACGATGCTGCAGGATCGATCTCCACGGCGCGCCGATTCTGCAAGGTCGACGCTCGACTTTTCTGGGCTCCCTCGGTACCGAAGCTCGCATGCTCGGTGTCACGATTCGACTCGCAAGCGAAGTCGTCAAGTACTGGGACTCGAACGAAGAGCCGGCGGTGGTCTTGCGAGGGGGAGAGACTTTGCGAGCGGATGTGAGTTCCAGAAGTTGTTTCGGGCAGAGCTGGCAGGCATCGCTGACTCTCCCAACATGTAGGTCGTCCTCGTGGCTGATGGCGTACATTCTCCGGCTCGCTGGCTACTCACGCCGCACGCTCGCAAGACCGCCGAAAAAATCCCGTCTGGCTATTCGGTTCATCGCTCCGCCATCTCGGCGGAAAAGCTCAAGGCCGACAGCCGCTGTTCGCGTACGCTTAGAGCCCGAACTGTCAGCCTGCGCAGTAGACTAACGTTATTTTTCTGCGCAGATCTGCTCGACGGGACCATCCGCACCTGGCTCGGCCCTGACGCGCACGCTTGTACCTATCCGCTCGACAACGGCAACGGTCTCGCCTTCGTGAATACTTTCTTACTCTGCGATCTCCATCGACGACCTCTGACTCATTCAGTGTCTCCTGAAATGCAGACCTACACGCACCGCGACGACGGAAGCCTCGCCTCGCTCGACTGGCGCGACAAGAAGCCGATCGCCGGCATGCTCAAGGAACTGACAGGATGGGACCCCGTCCTCCTCGCGGCCCTCTCGCACTTCCCGAGCTCGCTGCATTGGACTATCGTCGACGAAAAGCCGGAGGAGGAATGGATCAGCGCTGGAGGGCGAGTAAGCTACTTTTTCCCGTCGCAGGTTCAAGTTCGGCGCATTTTGGTTTACCGATATCTTTCTTCTTCCCTCCACAGATCTGCTTCGTCGGCGACTCTGTCCACCCCATGATGGTTCGTTCTTCAACCGGTCTGTCGATACGGCAGACCTTGCTGATTCCGTTCCCGCGCGCAGCCGACAGCTTTCCAAGGCGGCTCGCAAGCGATCGAAGACGCAGCCGCGATCGCTCTTTGCTTGGCTCTCACCGGTGGACGTCCCGACGGCGTGCCGCTAGCACTTGAGACGTACGAGGCGCTGCGACGACCGCGCATCAAAGAGGCGCAGGCGCTCGGAAGATTGGTACGTTTGCTCCTCGCGCTTCCCAAGCACAGTATCACTGAGATTGTGTTCCTCTGATCATACAGCAACAAGATCTGTGGCACCAGTATCTCCCACCGCCCACCACTCGCCGCCGCAGGCTTTCCCGCTCGTCAGATTCCTCGACAGCCGCTCCCGCTCCAAGTCGACCTTCACTTTGCCCCCTTTCCTTTGCCCTCTACGACTACGACGTGGAGAAGTATGTTCTCGAGCACTTTGAGACGTTTGCGCGCGCGACCGATCCCGACTTTACGCTCAAGGCGAGTTGGCGGGAGGACGCGGCTCGCAAAGCCAACATCGCGCTCGACGTAAGGCGGGCTTCCTCGGCCGATTCGATCGAAAGGGAGGGGATCAAAATTGCTGAAGTCGGATGATGGTCGCTGTCTAGCATTCGGAGTCCGACAAATTGACCGGGCTCTTGAAATCGCAAAATTTGAAGCGTGTTGCAAGGCGTTTTGAAAGGCGAGTAGGATTTACGACAACATTGTCACAGAGAGAAACAGAGAGAGAAAACAAAGCCTCTGGTCAAGCGACCCCGCGCTCAGCAGCGGTGCAGCGCGACGCCCCTTGAAAGTCTTGAACGCCGCCCCAAGCGTCCGGATAGTCGCAGCCCTCGATCGGCTGCACCCAGTCCAACCGTCCGTGCACTTGCCTGCTCCCGATCGGACCTCGCAGTGGACTGGCGTTCTCGCGACCTCGCTCGTATACGGGCAAGTTCGCCGTCTTGGGACCTGCTCCGCCCGTGCCGTCGACTCCGCCGTTCGGCGGATTCAGTTCGAGGGGCGGCCAGGTCGCGTGGTCTCGTTCGCGTACCTCCGAAGGGACCGGACCTGCTGCTTCGATTCCTGCTTTGCCGACCTTCCAGGGGTCCGTCGGACGACGAGGGTACCGCCTCGGCTCGGCGACATCGTCTCCGCCACGCGGATGCGAGAAGCAGAACCCTTCTGCATCACGCGGGTCTCGAGGGATCCAGCCTTCCCGAACGCCGAGAGAGTACGACCATAAAGGGTTCGCTTCGAGGTGAGGAAAGTGTCGGCTCGACGGGGTGGTCTTCCAAGTCCAGTAGAACCAGTTCTGCGGGGGAAAATCGGGCATGAGCAAACGGCTCGATCTACGTCAGCGTATAGGAGAGTACGGACCTGGAAGGCGTCCATCTGGGCGCGAGCAAAGTCTCGGAGCGAAGACTTCATGTCTTCGTCCCACAAGTCGTATCGCTGCATCGAGGAACGCGTCAGTCCAAAGGCGCTTCGGAAACTTCGAGCCCATCTCTGCCTTGATCCTGTTGAATCAAGGCGCGTATAGGGCGAATTTCTCAGGAGTCCCATGACTGACCTCCCAGAACTCGCAAGTCCCGACCGATGCGCTCGGCGGGAACTGAGGATGCGACTCGTTTGGAAAGGTTCCCTCGAGCCGGTTGCCCTCGCCGACATTGTTCAGAAAGCTATGAATCGTACGGGAGGCTGTCAGTGACCCTCTCGAAATTTACGAACGAGTCTTGACCAGGAAGCTACGCCACCTGTGGTGGGAAAACCCGACGATTGAATGTGCAGCCGGAGGGACCACTCACCGTCCGCAGTCGTTGATGGCAAGGCTGAACTCGCCCGAAACTGGAATCCCAAAGGTGCTAAACGTGCGATTGAAATCGGCAGCCCATTTGAGGCAGGGCTGCAAGAAGCAAGTGGGATCCGTGAGCAAAACCGATATCATGCTTTTTTTGGAGTAGACATCTTTCGACGGCTCAAGCAAAGCGGGCGAGTGGAGACGCGTGACGCACCTTCATGAGGTGGTCTTCGATCCCGTCCAGCTGTTGCGGCGCGAGGAACGCCGAGTACCGATGCGAATCGAGCGCGACGCGGTCCAGTCCCGCGATCCACCGCGTCTTGGTCTCGACCTTGTGCTTGTTCCTAGTCGGACCACCACCGACGCCGATCGGTCTACCTTTGACGTTGACGTTGACTTGGAAGGACGTTTGCGTCTCGAGAAAGTGCGCCCATCGACGGGTTCCTTTGAAGCCGTCGTGGATGACGATAACCTGCTCAGCCAAAACGGAGGGGTTGGCTCGGCTCGGAGTCAGCAAAGAGGATTGTGAGGAGACCGCTCTTTTTTCGCGCAGTCCAAGAGGGAGGACGATGAGGAGACCGCTCTTTTTGGCGCAGTCCAAGAGGGAGGACGGGAGCGAAAGGAGCAACGGAGCAACGCACGGGTCCATTGCCCGCTCCGTAGCCAGTCACTTTCCGGATCCGCTCATACGCTTCGGCGTAGCTTGTCGTCGCGTCCATAAACGCATCAGTGCAAGAAGGACCGCACACGCCGAGCGAGTCGAACTGTAACTCACAAACTCTTGACCGCCACCTGCCCAACCTGAAGCACCGGCACCTCATTCGCGACGCTCAACATCCCGACGACTTGCCTCACGCCGTCGCGGGTACAGAACTCGGCGAGCGCGGCGAGGTAGTCGAGCGTGCGTTGGGCGTTGGCGAGCCCCATCGCGGATTGGAGGAACCCGATCGGGCCGAGTTTGCCAGAGTGGTTCCAGCCGCTGTTTGCGCGAAAGCCGGCCAAGCTCTGAGTCAGCGGTTCAGCTCTCTTGACGCACACGGACGGGGAGAGAATCGGAAGAGTGTTGCGACGTGGGAACGTACTTTTGCGAGCCGGGAAGAGAGTGCAGATCGAGGTTGATCCGCAAGCCGTACTTCCTCGCCCACTCGATCGCCTTGAGCACATCTGGCAGAGTCGCCGTTCCGATCTCGGTCAGTCGCTAAAGTCGCACGGAAGGAAGCGAGAGGACCAGGAGAGGTCCTGGGACTCACATTCCCACGCGACTTTTTCGAGAAACGGTTCGCCCGGCCAGGTCTCGATCGCCCAAAACGGAAACGGCAAACGGATCCAGTTCAACCCGGCGGCGGCGATCTCGGCAAAGTCGTGATCAGTCTGCGCGGTACATTGCACGGGAGCGAGCCGAGAGGGTAGGAGGAGGGAGGGAGGAGGGGACGAGTCAGTTTCTTCTTTTTCTTTTTACGAATTCACACAGACGGAACCTCAGTATGAAAGACGTAGGCGGGGTTCCCACCACTGTCGTAGTTTGACACGCACGATGAATCGGTCGTAATGTTCAGTTCGGAGGAACCGTTCGAGCCTCTCGGTGCCCGTGCTCCCGTCGAGTCCCTCGTCGGCTCTGACGAGCTCGGAGAGGCTCCATTCGTCCCTGGCCGGTTCGGGTACATGGTCGAGGTACCGTTCAAAGAGTGACGGGGTGATGAACGGTTCGAGCGAGAGCCAGCTGTTGTGCCGCCCGATTCATCCCCGAATCAGTATTTGCAAAAAAAGAGCCCTCCGAAAAGGTCCTGGCGGCTTACCCTCCGAGGTTGACGCCGCGGATGCGGTCCGCCTCCCAGTCCCATGGTTCCGAGAGCGGTTTCGTGAACCGCTGAGCCCTCGCTTCGTACGAGAACGGATTGGCGTCGAACGTGCCCCCACTGCGGGCGGGAGAGGGCCAGGAAGGTGAGCGATGCACGGGCCGTGAAAGAGGGAGGAAGTGGGCTCACAAAGGGTTGCGGTAAGTGACTGTGGTGCCGTTATGGAGCTGGACGAGGTCGCCGTCGCGTCCTCGTTGCCAGCTGATAGAGTCCAAGGCGGTGGGTCCGATGCCTCCCTCCCACTCATTGTTGACAGGGTGCGACACTTCGGTAGCTCCAGTCCTGATGAGGCCAGCGATGTAGGCAGCTGTGCGTTCGAGGCTGACGAGGTTCGCAGGGGAGGAGGACGACTCGTGCGAGTGAGCGAGCGAAGAGAGCAGGACGGCGAGCGCGACGAAGGCGAGGACGGCAGCGAAGAGGACGAGGCGCCGTCGAGTCCCGAGTTGGAGTGGGACACTGGACAGCGCCATCTCTCGCTCGAGCGTAAAGTAGCGCAGGTGTAGAGTCGAGAGAGAGGAGGATGTGGTGCCCCTCTCCCCCAGCTCTCGGCTCCGAGCTCACTCAGCCGTTCAGCGTCTCACTCCAGCTCTAGAGCGCGTATAGCCAAGCATGTCTGCGTACGCACCGGTCGAACCGACTGGCTCGCTCTTGCTGGCCTGGCAGGTCTCGCAGCAGACCATCCTGCTGATCGGAGCAGGGACCGTCGCCGCCTCGAGGCTGTACCACCTCGTCTGCGCCAACCCGCGCAAGGTCATCATCGTCGCTCCGGACAATGACCAGGTCGATCCAGAGATCAGGTACCGCTTGGAGCAGCAGCACGCGGGCGGCACCGAGTTGGAGTGGATCAAGCGCCCGTATCGAGAACACCAAGACCTCGACGACTTGCTCCCCAAGGACGCTAAAGACGACGGCCTCGGGATGGTCCTCGTCGCAACAGACGATGCCACCTTGTCCTCCCGCATCTGCACCGAATGCCGCCACCGCCGCATCCCCGTCAACGTCGCCGACGTGCCCCCCGAATGCGACTTCTACTTTGGTTCGGTCCTCCGTCGCGGCGCTTTGAGCGTCATGGTCTCGACCAACGGGAAGGGACCCCGCTTGGCAGCGAGGTTGCGCCGCCGGATCGAGAAATCCATCCCCGAAGGAGCAGGACTCGCGATCGACAAGGTCGGCAAACTCCGCGCGGCGCTCCGGGTCAAAGAACCGGGCAAGGACCCAAAGACGATCGAGAGGAGGATGCAGTGGATGATTCGCGTGTCGGACTTGTGGAGCGTCGATCAACTCGCCCGGATGGACGACGCGATGCGCCAAGCCGTCCTCGCCGGATGGGAGTCGGGCACGGCCCTCGGCTACTGGGACGTCGTCCGCTCGCGGTCCCTCGCAGACCGGGTCGGTTACCTCGCCCACAGGGCCGCCCGACTCGTCACCGGCCAGGCGAACGGGTCCTGCCCCGTCGACCGCGACCCGGACGGCAACCCGTTCAAGTGCCCGTTCCTCGTCGGCATGACTGGCTTCGTCGCCGGACTCGCGACCGCGTCCTCCATCGCGGCCGTCGTCGCCTGGCGCTACTCGCAACTCGCGCACCACTCATCGGCGGCGCGGTAGGGTAGTCCTCTCTCTCGGCTTGCTGTCTTTTCGTTTTTCGTGTCCTTGTTGTCGTTGAGCCACCACTCTCCCTCCCACTTATAGAACGCACTCTGCAGTCCAACGCATCATCTGAGAGTCTGAAAGAGAGATTGCGTCTTGCAAAAGTTGTAACGAAGAGGTGATACAAAAAAGAGGGGTGCGCGTCGTCTCCGTTCGGTGTCCGGGGTGTTCCTACATGCTGGTCGATGCCTCCAATTAGACGACCTTGGGTGCTGTATTGGCAATTCGCACATAGCGCGCAGAAAGGTCAAGGAGGGAGAAGCAGAAACGCCAACAGTCAGCTTCCATACCACCCGGGTCACCAGGCGACCATCCATCGCCATAGCGCGCTCGCGCTCACCTAGCGAAACGATCTTTCCCCATCCCCGTGCCCTCAACTCTGCCGCGACGACTCCACCAATCCGGTTCCCAATCATCTCCTTCTTGTTGTTGACCAACACGGCGGCGTTGTCATCAAAGCGGATGTACCGCCCGTCGGGTCTCCGAGTTGGGTACTTGGTGCGGACGACGACGGCGTGACGGACGTCGCCTTTGCGGACTTTGGGGGCACCGCCCGCGCCGCCGCCGGAAGAGGAGGCAGAGAGTTGTGAGGCGTGAGGTTGTGGTCGCGCGCGCTTGATGACCACGACAATCTCGTCGCCTGGGTCCCACGGTCGTGGGAAGCAGCGTTCCGTCCGTCAGAGTCTGCCTTGATTCGGTCTCAGAGTCTCTCCTCCCTCGTGAAGTAGACGCACCGATGCCAGCCATGCCGTGCCCAGTCTTTTGTTTCAGCACGTTGACGCACTCGGCCACCAACGCGCCCGAGTTGTCGATGATGCTCTGTGCGTGCCCCGCATGGACACGTTCGACAGGCAGAGCGAGAGCGAGACGAGGGCGAGTTTGGAGATGAAGAAGGGGGTCAGCCGGCACAGCTCGTAGGCAGACCGACGAGAGGCAGAGGGAACGCACCATTGTTGCCTTGAGTCCAAGCATCTTGTCTGGTCCACCGCAAGCTCGTCGAGTATGCGCAAAGTGAGTCGAGATCAAAGTGAAGTTGAACTCGGGGCGAAGCGAGGCGGTGAAGCTCCCGCCGAGACACCCGAAAGTATAGGGCACTCGCGCTGCTCCAAGGAGAGAATAGCACAATGGAGAGACGTAGAATACTCTTTGTTTTTGCAAAGCAGGATCGAAGGATTCACGGCACAAACAGCTACATTTGATGATGGTTTGAGGAATTCAAGGACCGACGGGCGGGCGCGGGGGCAGGAGGAGTACACTTGGGATAGACGAGATGGAATGGAAAGAAGAGGAAAGTATGGCAGAAGATGAGAGGAGAGGGAAGAAAAGCGACACTAGGATGCCTGCGCTTCAGTCGCCGGGGAAGCGCTCCGAGCTGCCGCCGCTGCTGCGGCCGCGGCGAGCAAGTCGGACGCCATCGAAGAAGCTTGCCCGGTCGGATGCGGCTCTTGACCAGGAACGAGCGCGTCGGGCGACCGCTGCAGGCCCGAGAAACTCGGCGCTTGGTGCGCCTGCATTTGCGCCGTGCGAGCGGCCAGGAAGGGCGGAACGGCGCCCCCGCCGGCTAGGCGCTCTTGCTGTTGTTCCTGTTGCCGTTGTTGGTAGTACGCCGACATCGAAAAACCGGGGACGGGTTGGTACGTCGACGGAGGTTGAGGCTGAGGTTGAGGCTGAGGTTGCAGAGGCGCTTGAGGCAACGCCGCCGAGGAGCCAGAGCCGGAAGGAGCACTCGATGCGTACCCCTCAAAGCTCGCGGACGCTTTCTGTTGTTGCTGCTGCTGAGGAAGCGGAGGGTAATTGGGCTGGTAACCGTACGCCTGCTGCAGTTGCGGATTGTGCGGTCCCGCGTACGGCTGCGCAGGTCGCTGGTACGGCCCCGTCGGCGTCGGCGCGCCATAGTACCCGCCATTGACAGCGTACGACTGCTGGACCGAGTAGTCCATCGGCGTATTGAGGCGCTTGACCGGAGCTTTGTACGCCGGCCGGTCGAGGATCGCCATCTTTTCGCGCTCGGCACGCAGAGCCTTCTCTTGCTTCTTCCGCAGCACCTCGGGCGGGTCGGGCCAGACGACATTCTTCCACTTGACCGAGGAGCGTTTCCTGCACACAGTCGGGGCAATCGAATTAGTGCCGCTCTGATTCGCGAGTCTGGGGAGTCTCGACTTACCCGTCATCGAATGAGAAGAACAGCAACTCCTTTTCGCGCTCGACGCGGTCGAACGAGACGTCGTAGTTGCCGTTAGACGTCTTGACGCGGATCCGCTCGCCCGGCGTGAGCGCGTCAACCTTGGTGAGCAGCTCCTTCGTGCGCCGTTCGGCTTCTTGTCGTTGCCAGTCCTGTGCGGAGAATTAAGGCGGTCAGATCTCGACAAGACGCAGCACGACCGACGATCTAGATGACCCGATTCGACGTACCGGATTGTGAGTTCGGCACAGGATGGTCAGGTGCACGAAGCTGTTGCTCGCCTCGGTCGAGGCCGCGGGCGGAGCAGCTGCAGGAGGCGGCGACGGCGCCGCCTGCTCGGCAGGTCCTCCCTCCGTTGTCGTTGCGGGAGCAAGAGTCGATGCCTCCTCAGAGGTTACAGCCTCTGCGGACGATTGCGCCGCCGCCACCGTCGCCGCCGCCTCGCTCGACTTGGCCTTTTCGAGGATACTGACCGACTCGCCTTCGTGCTCGGCGTCGGGAATGGTCGCGTCGAGGAAGATGCCGGATCCTTCTTGCAGCGCACACGTGACGTGGAACGATTTCGCGCACTTGCCCTTGGTGCATTGCACTAGGCGGGGGCGAGAATCAGCGCGTCACTTCGCGGGGAGTGTGGCAGCCGCGACTAGACTGTGTCCTTACCTTTCGTCCCATGTAGCTCGGTGCACAGTTGGCATTTCTGTGTTGTGAGCGGTCAGCCTCCGACACCGAAATTCGAGCGAAAACCGCCAAGCAAGACTCACCAGCTTCCACCTTGCCTTTTCGATTTTCGCGAACCCACGCACGAGTTCCTCGCCCGTCTCGGGATCCGGCTCGATCCAAGTGGCGGCTGGTAGCGCAACTCGAAGAAAGGATCAGCGCCAAGGCGCGAACCGGAAACTTGGTCGAGAAGCTCGAGGTACTCACGAGTGAAAGTGACGCAAATCCTGTGCGCCTGAAGATTCTTCTTGCTCTTCTGACCGGGCTCGCCGACTCGGACCAGTCCGTCCTTGCTCATGTCGGGGCAGAGGGCGCACGGCCACTCGGGTTGCGGCGGAGAAGGCGGGACTTGCGGCGTCGCCGACCTTGCCGCTGCCGAACTGTGCTGTGCGTGACCGGATCCCGACGAAGACGCAGCAGCGCCAGTGCCGGGAGGGTAGTAGTGGAATGCGGCGTTGCTATACGGGTTTGTCGGCGCCGCAGGAGGCGGAGGCGGCATGTCGAGCCACGCCGGCCGCGGCAGTGGATTCCGGATCGCCTGCAGCCGGATCTGCGAGTGGACGCCCCACTGTCCCGAAGGGTGCTGCAAGAGCTGCGCGAGCTGCTGCTTGATGATGTCGAGAATGTCGGGAGACTGCATCGCCTCGTACAGCGTCATGGTGACGATCGAAGAGGCATGCACGCCCGGCATCGCCGGCGTCAAGATCAGGTGTTGACGCTGCAGCGGCGTGACGTATGCCGGGTACGCCGGAGTCGCTTTCGCCCTCTTGCGCGGCTGCGAGGAGCTCGGGAGCGACGCGGCGTCGGCGGCTCGTTTCTTCGCGTCGACTTTGGCCTGCCGTTCCCGCTCGGCTTCTTCTTCAGCTGCGAGCGCCGCCTTTTCTTCGAGCTCGTCGTACGGCCACGATTCGCCTCGCGCGAGCGCCTCCTCCCTCGCCGCTTGCCGCAGCCAAATGTTCACGTCGATAGATACGCTGTTGCGGGAGGAAGAAGAAGGCGTGTCAGTATCTGCCACTTGGCAAAAAGTTGTCCGAGAAGAAGCGAAACGCACGAGTCTTCGATACAGTGGCAGTGCTTGGCCACCTGACCGAGCGGCAGCCACCTCTCGGTCGCAAAGTTGATCGATTCGGCGCAGTTGAACCCGAGGTTGAAGCCCGAGTGGTAGCCCTTCGGGTAGGTCAGGATGAACTCGCCGGGGAGCTGGGCGCAGCGATTCAAGGTGATGCCGTGGTTCGAGAGGATCCGAGGCGACGCGAGGAACGCCTTGTGGCGCAGGAATTGAGAGCATTTCGACCGGTCCGTTGGAAAGAGGCCTGTGGGTCGCTTGGTCTGCTCAACATCTTTTCATGGAGCCATCCTGCGCGGAGGCAAGAATGATCCAGAGTCAAGAGCGAAAGAGAGACGCACCTTCCATGACGCGCTCGAAGCGTTCCGCCTGTTCCTGCGGCACCGAGTACCAGAACTTGGGCGCTCCAAAGTGGATGTAGTTGATCGAGTACAAGTCGGCGTCCTCGACATGCCAAGCAAACGTCGCTCGCCACATTCCGAAGTAGAGGTACGGGCTGACGACGCCGGGGATCTCGCAATTCGTCGGCGCGAGTTTCGGCAGCAGATCTCCGAGGTGGGCGACGTTCCAAGCGCGCGTCTCGTCTTTGAAGAGAGAACCGGCCATGTCGGCGCCGTACATGGGCGGTTCGCCAAACGTCAGAGTGCGCCAGTACCGACGCTCGAAGTCGCGCATTCGCTCGATGGTGTAGTCCGACTTGTTCATCCCGTGCGGCAAGTCGTACAGCGAGGCGGTAAAGTCGGCCCATTCTTCGTCGGTCGGTTCGATCCGCAGGCTGGAACCACCCGCGCGCTTCTTCTTCGCTGGGGCGGTGTCTGCAGCGGCGGCGGCGGCCGGCTCGGGAGCCAACTCGGCTTTCGCCCTGCGCGCAGGAGTTCGACGTCCTTTCGGGAGCGCCTTGTCGTCGCCGTCATCCTCGACGTCGGCGTCCGCATCCGCCTCTTCGTCGGCGCCGTCCGCGTCCTCGCCACCGCCCGCGCGCTTCTTGCCTGGCGACTTGGAAGCAGCAGCATCCGACCCTGCAGCAGTACTCGCTGCCCTCCTCCGCTTCATCGAACTGACCGTCGTCCTCTCGCTCCGGTCTCCCTTCTTCTCGTCCGCCAAAACGTCCGGCGCGTCCGATTGAGGTCGGACGGCGCGTTGTTTCCATTGGTAGGCGTTCCAGGTTCGGTTCTTGGCTTCATTCATGACGCGGTACAAGCCTTGGGAACCGACCATGTGTTGCTCGATGGCGTCGCGGAGGCGGATCGAGCGGAGCGGGTCAGAGACCGAGGGCAGAGAGTCGGTCCTGTGAGGAGAACGCGTGGTCAGCGGGTACGAGCCGGAAGTGCTACAAGAAGTAGCGGATGACCCGGAGGTGACTCCTGTCCATGCAGGCTGCCCTCATCTCGCGCGCAACGACTCACCATTCTTTTGGCGGGATGACCTTGACGATTCCGCTCCGCATGCCGTACTTTTCGATCCGCTTGACAAAGCCGTAGAAACCTCCGTTGCCTTCAAAGTCTTCCATGGTCGGTTCAAACACGGGCACGCCCTTGAACCCGCCTCGCCTGCCGTGTCGTCTCTTGGGTCCGGCGGTTCCGGCATCGTACGACTCGTCGTAGTAGTACGCCGGTCTCGGTTTCGGCAACCCCGTCGATTTCGAAGTCTGTATGGGGCGGGGCGGCTTCGGTTCGCCTAACTCGTCTTCATCGGAAGACGAGTCGGCGTCTTCATCGGACGAAGACGAGAGCGCTGCGGGGTCGACAAAGGACGGCAGCGGGATGTCGAGCCCGTCGATCGAGATGGTCGGCTTGTTCGCAGCTGGCGACGTCCCCGCGTGCGGCGGCGAGGCTGCAGAGAGACAACGTGAATTAGGAACGAGGCGGTGCAACCCCGTGGAGACGACGCACGGTAGTGGTCTTCGGCCTTGACTGGCGCTTCTCTCTGGCCTTGTACTTCCTGCTTGGGCGGTCCAGCTGCAGTCGCCGAGGCCATAGCGTCGTCACCGGTACTCGGCATAGCGACGGCGGCGGGGGCGGGTGGCGACTGGCCCTGCCGCGGCTCGTGCTCTTGCTCGGGCGTGGGCAGCGCGACTCCCTCCATAGCTGGAGTTTCACTCGAACTGTACGCTCGATCTGCCGCTGTGTATGCACTGCCGACTCACTGCCGCGTGACTTGAGTACTTTGAGTCCAGACGGACCCCGCCTTCTTGGCAACTCGGTTCAGTTCAAAATCTCGTCGCTCGCTTGAAGTTTTGATTACTTTCGATTTGTAACGTCATTTGAACACTGCACATTTAACTACAGTGGCTCTTGCACAGTACAATGCAAAGCTGATGTTGAGTACACTTTTCTTACGACCTGAAGACATGGGGGGCAGCCTGCTTGTCCGAAACCGACCGTTTCTGAGGGGAAAATTGCACCTGGGCAGAGTGTGTTTGCGGCAGAACAAAGTTGAGCTCGTATCGCAGATCCAGGCAATAGGCCGGAGCAACTGGGAGCAACCCCGGCTGCGCGTGCCACAGCTGAAGCGACCAGTAAGTCGCTTCTTGAGCAGATCCGTACCGCTTGTCGAGATCTTGTTGAAAGATAGCGGCACTGTAAGGAGTGCCACTTTGGACATAGACTGTGAACTCCTACCGTGAGTCTGCTGCTCATCCAGCTCCAGATCTCAAGACTTGAAAAGGGGAGAAACGCACATATTTTTTTCTCTCCACTTGAATCGGTCACCCAGTGCAAACTTTTGATGCCCCCAGCCCTGTCAATCGATATCATGAGGGGAGTGGTTGGCCAGATACGCCTGTGGCGCCCTTTGGCCCATTGGGGCAGCACCATCCCTTGAAGGCTTATGGGGCCAGGCATGAAGCGAAAGCTTTTATGAGCCTGGCTGCCCTGTCGCTGTATTTGGGGAGGGACCAGAAGGGGTACTGTGCGCGTCTTGAACTGGTTCCCAGGTCTTTCCCAGAGAAACTGGAGGCGGTAGGCAGGCAGATGAATGAGAAGTGGCTGATCCACTGCGAGTCGAGGGATGGGGGGCAGAAGTCAGTCTCTGTGCAGATGGTGCAGATGATGCCTATGCAAATGGGCACATAACGGCTCTACGTGACTGGGTACTTGACTGGGAAAAAAGCATACCTATTGTGTCCCCCTTCCTCGCCCAGAAAGATTCCAAGAGGCGGAGCTTATGTTGAGTATCAAAGTCAGAGGACCTGGTTCTGCTCGTCTTGAGGCCTAGAGTGAACCATTGCAGATGTCTATCAATTTGCAGAAGCAGAGTGTGCAAAGGTGAATCTGTGCTGGTTCCCTCTGGAGATGTAGGAGGAAATTCAAGAAGCTGCGGAAAAAAAGAAGTCAGTGCCCGCAATCGATATAATCTGCAGTCAATGAACTGTGGATCTGAGGCAGATATGTATCAATGGCTCACAAACATTTCGCGTGGCTTCAACACAGAGTTTGTGGTCATCAAAGACTGGTGATGTCCTGGACGCAGAGTTAAGAGCCTCTGTTGGGCAACAGTCTCCGGACCGTACTCTTCCTGCCTCGGAATCTTCACGCGCGCCTCCCTTTCGCATTTCGGTCGCGATCTGTTGTACAAAGCGCATCTTTCACCCTTTGTTGACATCTTTCCTGCGCCTGGCGCGGATCTCTCTGCGTACACTGGAACAAGCAATCTTTCTTCTTGACTTCAATGATTTCCAAACGAGAAAGGTGCCTCTAGGTGAAGAATGAGAGGCGGACTGCACAACTTCCCACGATCAGAATGTGCGGCCATAGATGAGCGAGCGACGGTAGTGTCCGACTAGCCCGACCGCGCGACCGCCGAGCTCGTTGTCTCCGTCAGCGCTCTCGGAGAACGGGAGGAGGGAGCTCCGCCTGCGCCTCTGGCGCTGCGGACTGTCAGGCAGCCCGTACCGCCTCAAAAATTCGCGTGCTTTATTCTCGTAAGTTGGCTGGAAGTATTCCGGCCATTGACCTCGTGTATCCTGCAGCCATTGGAGTCTGTGTCAGTTGAGCAGTTTTGCCAGCTGAGCAGTATTACGGACTTACGCAATGCCTCTTATACGTGTAACGGTCGCTGTAACCGAGTGGCGGAAACAAAGCTTCGTCGGCTTTGTCCAAGGCTGGTGGTTGCGGTTTGTTAGTGGGTTCCATACAAGCACCTCTAGGGTTGTAAGCTTGGACGCACTCGGCTCAACTAGTGTCAAGGGTTTAACAGAAGGACATAAGGGTCAATTTCTTGACTGCCCAAGCGGAAATTCGGATTCGGATATCGGGGAACTCACTAGCGTCCACTACAGGAATACCATAGCAGGCGCAAAGCAGGCGCAAAGCAAATGTCAGCAAATCCAGCAAGCAGGGCACAGGGCCCACTCACGTTCTTTGAGCAGCTGATCAAGCTGTGGCAAGGTACAAGAGCGCTTTCCATCAGTAAGTCTGGCAGGCAATGCGAATAAATCTGGGCAGCCGCAAACCACTGACTTCAGCGCTAGCCTGCTGGTAAGTCAACTGGTAGTGTTGCATAGTGAGTTCAGTGAGCACGTTATTGGCCGCCTTGAGGCGGTTTTTAAGCTCAGCGAGGCGGGCTCGACCTTTCTTCGACTCTTTCTTCTTGAGTTGTTCCTCTGATTTCAAGACATCTGAGGTCATCTGATTGCTCAAAGTCATTCAGAAATACCCATGGAACTCACTGATATTAGCTGAAAAGTCAGAGCAACGAACAGAACAAGTGAGCGGTGAGTGGGGCCCAATTTGAGCTCGATGTGTAAGAGGCGTACCGATCTTGCGCGGGACTGAATGCAGGGCATAGTCAGCTTCCTGCATCTTGAGCACCGCATCTCTGTTATCCGAGTTGAGGAGGGTACACCAAGCTGGAAGCGAGGGCATGCAGAAAAGCGGCGGACCGGGAACATGATCAGCTGAGGCCTTCTGTTGAAAAAGCGGCGGGGCGCTTCACCGACCTTCACGGACTGCGAGTCACGGTCTTCCATGTGTGAGCCCAGGATCTCCTTAAAAATGACTGAACCCTCTGGACTCACTCATCTCGGAGCTTTTCCCTAGGTTGCTGTTGAAAGCTCTGATGGACTCTTGGACATTGTCTGTCATTCTTGGACTGAGGGGCTGACCTGAGTACTGGAACACTGGCTTGGGTTGCTATGTGCGGGAGGTAAGTAGGTGAAGTGAAGAACACAGGCAAGCCATGCAGTCAACGGAGGCGCAGACATCGTTCGAAAACATCTCTCCGCGGCATGTCCGGACGCCGCCACAGCGCTCGCACCCCTCCACGCATTCGAGATACGTGTCGTGTCGGCAAATGGATTCAAGCCTGTCTATAGCCAACCACCCCGCATCTGAGCTGTTCACCACCGTGTCTTGAAGTGTGACTTTGCCACCCCGCAAAGTAAGCTTGCTCTTGAAACACAATACTGTAAACTTCCAGGGGAACAAACACCCTCAGTTGTGGTCAGATACCAATTGCATTGGCCCTTCAAAATCCGCGTCCAAAGATGAGCGAGCGGCGGTAGTGTCCGATCGGACCGACCGGACGAGCTCCAAGCGATTCTGCTCCGTACGCGCGTTCGGAGTGCGAGAGAGGGCTCCCCTGGCCCTCGGGCTTCCGCCGCCTCTGCTTGTGTGCAGAGATACCCGCAGCATTCAGCTGTGGGCCAATGACGTGTTCCGGCAACCGGATCCCAGTCTTGCCGCACAGCATGTCTTCGGCGCCTTTGGCAAACCTCTTGACCTCTGCAATTTTGTTTTCCTGGCAAGCACCCGATGTCAATCTTGATTATACACAGAGGACTGGGTACAGGCAACAGCAGTTTCCGAGGCAGAGCGTCAGCATGTACACTCTGAGGCAAGGCTCACCCAACGCTGCTTGAAATCCTGACGGCCTGTGTAGCCAAGGCGAATAAAGACACGGCGAGGAGTCTCTGAGCCTGTGCAAGCTCTACACGAATCAGTGCAGGCAGGGTCACATTGTTCAGAGAATGCTGCAACTGACTGAGCTTGGGAACTGTTTCAAAAATTGGGCAGGCAAATCCGAAAGACAGGCTCTGTCAGCTCACTGAGATAAAAGAGCTGCCAGTATAGTGCAGTGAATCAATCCAGACTTGCTGCTCTTCACTGTGGTAGAAGAGCTGTGAGCTGTCGCCTTGAGGTAAATATGCTAAAAACAAAGGACTCACAATCCTGTTTCAACACCAGCAGCTTGTGATCATGTTTGCGTTGGTCAGCAGCTTCAGAGCTGTGCGAGCCAGATTCCGCGGTGCCTACGCCGCACCTGGTCCGTTGCCCGCTTATACAGAGACAAGAGTTCCGCCATTTCGGGTTTGGCAAGCTGTTCACGCGCAATCTCCAAGCGATTTTCCAAGCTTGTGAGCAGAGTACCAAGTTCAGCTTGGTTGTTTGCTGTCTTAAGCTGGCGCTCTGTGGAGTCCTGAAGCGTGAGCATCTCAGACACCCCGCAAAGGATCGGCCTGTGGCGTACTTGTTTGTGCTTGATGAGCCGAAAGAGCGCGGTGCAGTCAATTTCTAAAGTGGAAGATGAAGAGCAATATGGGACAGCCTACCAATCTCTTGCAGGCAAGCCTTTCTGTCGGTAAAGCACTTGTGCATATCCCGAGCCGCTGCAGCATTCTCGTCACGCAGAAGGGCTGTAAAGCCTGACACAGCCCGGACACAGCCATCAGTGGTGGTCGCTCTTGAGGTAATCTGAAATGCCTCACATTGGCGAACTAGATGTTCGGAGTCAGCAAGGAGTCCGACATGCAGCGTTGCTGCAGACCTACTGGATTGGATTCGCGCATCACACTTCTCCGTAAAGCGCTCGACCTGCCTTGTGTATGGTGCATCCTCTTCAGCTTGGATGTCTTCCATGGTTGCGGTCTCAGACGGATCAAGCGATGGAGTGTACAAAGGACGGAGTAGAAGGTCGAGAAGGGGAGCGCTTTCCGACGACAAAGAAGGGGAGTGTGCTCACGAGAAACTCCTCGGACCTCCCGGGACGGCAGCTCCAGCGCTCCAGCGTTCAAGCTTGCGTTTGCTTGCCAAGGCGGGTCTGACCAGCTTTTGCTTTACCGTACAGTAGGAAAGGTGTTTCTTCTCATTGCGTGCCAGCTCCACCCCCTTCACTCGACTCTCACCAATCCTCCTTTGAGTCTCCTTCTCACTCCTTTTTGTCAAGGAAGCAAATGTGCTGATTGAAGATGGTCATACGCAGTGGCATTGGACTTGAGAGAACAACCGTGCCTCAAGAGCCAGCGCGCACCACCCAAAAGTTCACGGAAGTTGGTTGATCATCTCGGTTGACTTGTTGCGGCGCCCTCGCTGTTAGCCTTTCACCTTCGGTTCCGACTCCAACTTCGACTTCACCCTCTTCCTCCGGCTCTCTTTCTTTCACTGGAC
>JAMALC010000086.1:0-73193 GCA_023628275.1 Rhodotorula sp. M30-05A-2 | reverse complement strand
TACAAACAGGTCGCCACTCCGGAACAGGCGCAGGACACGCACAAGCACATCCGCGAGTTTATCGCCAAGCGCATCTCCAAGAAGGTTGCAGACGAGGTCCGCATCATGTACGTCCTCGCTTTTGCATGGTTCTTCCCCTCTTTTTCTTTTGCCGATGCTCCCCACCTTCTTACCGGGTGTCCAAGCGCACGTGCTGGTTGTGCTGATGTTTGAACTCGGCGTGCAGCTACGGCGGTTCGGTGAACGGCAAGAACTCGAAGGAGCTCTGTAAGTTCTCGAGCTGTTCGATGCGATAGGCAAGGAGTCCTTTCTCGCCGCGGAGAATTGCCTGCGAGCAAGCGGGACGGCCTGCTGCACATCTAGTCGGCTCGAAGATCCAACAACTGACATGCAAATTCTCCCCCTTTGCTTGTTTAAACAGGCTTCCAGCCGGACATGTGAGCGCCCGCCGTCGCTGATTCCCTTGCCTGGTCCTCCCCCCGACCGAGCGAAAGCTGGCCGGGACAGATGCTGGCTTGTGATCAACGCACGCGTTTGCTGACCTGAACATCTGCTTGATTTATCACAGCGACGGCGCTCTCGTCGGTGGCTCTTCGCTCAAGCCCGAGTTTGTCGACATCATCCGGTGCGTCCCTTGCCTTCCAATCTGGCTCGGTTTCGCTCCTTCCCCCGGCGCAGACCTCGAGAATGCTCATACAGGTGATCTTGGGCTACGCACAGCTCGGCCGAGGAGGCGTACAAGAACAAGAGTTCGGCCAAGCTCTAAACGCCGCCGAAAACCGAAACCTCGATTCCAAGCTCTCTCTCTCACTTGTGTCTAGTTTTCCCGAATCTAAGGAACCCCTTACCACAACAAAAGGTCGTACACCCCCTGCACACATACAGTCTTCTCATCGTCATCAACTCCCTTGCGTGCCAAAAATGCAAAGCTGTTTAAACCTAGAACCGCCAGTCTCTTTCGACGCTTTGCCGCGAGCCTTGCTACTCGGTTCAAGTGGGAGAATAGAGCGAGGATTTGATTCGCCAAGTTCGCTACCAATGTCAAGTTTCTCGTTCGTGCGTCGTCGACGAGCGAAAAAGCCGGAATCCGGATCTGCGTTTCGACCGCCTACAAACCCGGATCAGCAAGCCATGGCGAGTCGAGGGCTGGGGAAGCAGCAGCCGCCACTGTGGTCTCTGCCCGTGTCACAGCGACCGCCGTTGGGCCTCACTGCGCTCTTGACGGTGACGTTACCGCTCACGATCGGATTCATCGTCGTGTTTGACGTCGGCATCCTCGCGACCGTCTTGCTGCTCGTGTTGCTGTACCCGCTGTACTATGGGTCGATCCGAACACGACGCACGTACCGCCAACTCGGAAAACTCGCGTTCGGGAGGCTCCTCGTCTTGATCGTCAACTGGTTCTCGCCGA
Source organism: Rhodotorula sp. M30-05A-2 (assembly GCA_023628275.1). Lineage (NCBI taxonomy): Eukaryota > Fungi > Basidiomycota > Microbotryomycetes > Sporidiobolales > Sporidiobolaceae > Rhodotorula > Rhodotorula sp. M30-05A-2. The sequence continues at coordinate 71,782 of JAMALC010000086.1, read as the reverse complement.
CCGAACTCGTCCTCAGTGCTGGTCGAGGCATCGACCAAGGAGAGGGCTGGATCGAACGCGACTCGGACGGGAACCTCCTCAGCTTGAAGCTGCCCGATAAGGCTCTCTGGGTGCGTTCGCCCCGCTCTTCCGACACGAGATCACTTGCTGAGCTGCCTGTCCCATTACACCCCCGTTCCAGATCTCGAACCACACGACCCTGACAGACTGGATCTACCTCTGGATCTTGGCCTACCTCTCGCGCGATGGCGACCACTCAGCCTCGCTCTTCGTCAGCCTCAAAAGCTCGCTCCGCCGGATCCCCATCGTCGGCTCGGCGTGCCAACTCTTTGGCTTCATCTTTATGGCGCGCAAGTGGGCGACCGACAAAGAACCGATGGCGAGGCAGCTCGACGAGATTGCGCGAGAGAATGCCCGAGTTGGGGAACCGATGGCGCTGCTGCTGTTCCCGGAAGGGACCATCGTCACGGCCAACACGCGCGGCATCTCGAAAAAGTATGCGGAAAAGACCCAGAGTGAGTTTGCCCTCAAAATCGCAGTCACCTGCGTGAGCAGCAAAAGGCTGAGACGGCCAACTATCTCTCTCCACACAGTCGCCGACTTTAAACACCTCCTCCTGCCGCGATCGACGGGCCTCTTTTTCGCGTGAGATCCTTTCGAGACTTGCGCCGCGAATGAGCTCATCGATTGACTCAAAAGACCACCGTAGACTCCGCCAACTCGCGCGAACCACGCCGTCGCTCCGCCTAGTCGACATCACCGTCGGCTATCCGCTCCCTCGCTCGTCTCCCTCCGCTTCCGCCTCCCCAAACTACGCGTCGGATTTCTACACCCTCCCTTCCGTACTCCTCTCGCACGTCGCACCTCCCGAACTGCACATGCACATCCGGGCATTCGCCTTGTCCGAGATCCCGCTCGGGGACCTCGACGCCTCCGACGACGCCAACGGAGAAGGGACCGAGGACGAGAAGCGCGCGTTTGAGCGGTGGCTGTATGACCGATGGGCCGAAAAGGATGCGCTTTTGGAGCGATTCAGGACTCGAGGGACCTTCGTTGTCGGTCCGGTCGGGAAGCAAGACGAGCGTGGGAACGGGAGCGGCGGCGGCGCGATTGGCTTGACACGCCGTCGTAGGATTCACGACGACGACAACGACGACGACAGCGACGATGGCGACCGACGAGGCGAGTACCGCTGGCCCATCTCGCTCCGCCAACCGAGCTGGGAAATCCCCGCCGCCTTCCAATTCGGCTGGCCCTTCCTCGTCGCATATCTCCTGTGGGCCCACCGTCGGGGCATCCTCGCCAGTATCGTATCTTTCCTCCTACCGGTATTCGGCCGACTCGCGGGTAATGGGCAGGTCCAGTCGAGCGGCAAGACGGACTTGTAGCGCATCGGCCTCTACGGGTAGGGCACCGTCTCTCTCTCTCTTGCGCGCGCGATTGGAGGCATCGTCTTTTAACCGGTTGAGCCCTGTCCCAAACGAGACTACGCGATCACGCGCCTCCAGACTCGGTGCACAGCTGGATCTGTCAAAAACTCGCCAGCCGTCGAAGGCAATTTTCCCGCCGGCGTTCGCTGCCTGGAACGATCTGCGTCTGTGTTGAGCGCGCGCGAACGAATGCTTCTTCTGAGCGCGCTACGTACGGTACGGTCTGTCTCTCCCCCACGTCACCCGATGCTTTTCACCGCTATGTATTGCGGATCTTCCTGCAACCTGACTGCCTGCAGACAGCTTTTCGTCATCATGCGCCGGATACTGGCGCTACGAAGGACCTTCCACAGCTTCGTGCTCGCCGCTCATGCAGACGCCTTGATCGAGCCCCGTGGCGCAGTATGCTATTTCTGGACACGCGTCGAGCGCAAGAATCGGTCCACTCGCCGCTTCTTGAGAAGGTCAGGTGACGGCTTAATATTTCATTATGAATTCATTAACGCGTGCCTTGAAGGGGATCATCGTCGATCGCTTCGCGTTAGCGCATGCGACCCCTGCACGAACTCACTGCAGCGCGTGTGCTTGCACTTTAGCTGCAGCTTCTTCTCCGGCGAGAGCGTGCAGGAAATGTCCGCGACCTAATTTGCTCCTCCCTCTGGCCCCACACGAGGGTCCCCGACGACAGGCTGTTATCCGACGCCCGCTCGTGCTTTCCCGCACGAAATTTCTCTTACACAAGAGAGAAACTGAAATCGCTCTATCAACCATGAAGCTCGGTATCCTCTCGCTCCTCGTGCTGGCGCAGGCTTTGCAGTCGAGCGCGTACCCATGGATGGCAGGTCCGGGTGCGGAACGCGGTCAGTCGCAACTTCTCTCCCCTTGCAGTATCCATGTCAAAGTGAACTCACGCGCGTTTCATCCACAAATGCAGCCTACGACGAGATGCTGCACAAGCGCGCCGAGAAGCTCGAAGAGCGTGCTCTCCTCGGTGGCGTTCTGGGCGGACTTGTGACTGGCGTGGGCAGCACCGCCGGCGGTGTCATTTCGGGCGTCACTGGCGCGCTCGGTAATCTCGTCAATGGACTCGCTACCGGAGGCGCTTCCAACGTCGACGCGAGCAATCGTTTCCCGGACGCGAACCACCCGTTCCAAGCTCCCGGTCCGACCGAGTGAGCCTTCCTACCTCTCTCTTCATGCGTGCGATCTTCTTCCCTGCTCCTTCCCGCTCTGACGTTTTCTCCGCACGCCCGACTGCAGCCAACGAGGCGTCTGCCCGGGTTTGAACGCGCTCGCGAATCACGGCTACCTGCCCCGGAACGGAATCGTCACGGCGCAGCAGGTCATTTCGGCGACCAAGCAAGTCTTCAACATGGGCGAGGACCTCTCGGGCTTGCTCTGCTTCATCGCCGTGACCTATGGCGGTAACCTTCAGACGCAGACTTTCTCGAGTGAGCACGCCCTTTTTTTTAACGTGCGCCGTCCTTGCTCCAGAACTCCTTGACTGACGATCTCGACCAACTCCGCGTTCGCAGTCGGCGGCGAAGACGACAGGACCTACTCAGGTTCTGGAATCGGCTCGAAGAGTGTCAGCCGTCAATTCGGCTTGGACGCCCACTCGCGCTGCGAGGGAGACAGCTCGCCGACTCGCAACGAGTAAGCCTCTTTTCCCGACTCACTTTCTTCCCAGAATGATCTGACCCGACTTTCACCCGCAGCTTCTACCTTGACAACGGAGACAACCACAGCCAGCAGCCGGACCGCTTCCGCCGCTTGCTCGCGCTCGCCAAACAGAACGGCGGCAACTTTGACACTCCGACGCTCAACGCCTTGTTCGGTCAGAACAGCCAACTCTCGATCCAGAACAACCCAAAGTACTATGCCAACGGTCCGACGCTGGTCGTCATTGTGAGTTGGTCTTGCTCCGAAGCGGTCCGAGGCGGGCGAAAACTGACCAGCTTTCGCTCCCCGCGCAGCTCGCCGCGTACCCCATCAGTGAGTCCCACTTGGTCGTCTATCATCTGTCAGCACCGCTAACTCGGTCTCGCCGACAGTCCCCGAGTTCTTCAGCAACGGCACCTACGGTGCAGGCGGAAAAGCGACGCTCCAGAACATTGCGCCCTTGATGGGCTTCAAGATCAACGACGACGGCACGATCTGCGCCGTCCCGGAGCAGATCCCCGACAACTGGTACCGTCGCTCGACCCCGTACGGGATCGCCAACGTCGTCGCCAACGCGCCGGGCACGCTCGCGGCCGGTAACACCCTTCCGAGTCCGCTCTCGAGCATCATCGCGTCGGGCAACACGAACGAGATCGGCTGCCAGTTGTACCAGCTCCTGTCGAGTCAGAGTCCAGCTACGCTCGGCGTTCCCCTCGTCGACGGCGTCTCGACCCTTTTGACTGGTCTGCAGAACCAGCTTTTGGGTGGCTTGCCGGTGCGTTCCGATTCGGGGGGACTGACTATCTCGCATCCCTTGTCGCACGGTGCTGATCCCTTTCTGTGTTATACCTCCGACACAGACTATCTTTGGCTGCTCCGGCGCCGGCAACTCGACCGTCTCCCAGCCGGCGTTTGACGACTCGCTGCAGGCTCAAGGACCCGGTGGCGACCAATCCCTCACCTGCGCCTAAGACCGGAGCCTCCACTCCCTCATGTATTGTCTCAAGCACCTCACGCACACTCTCAAGCGAGAGCGCTCCGAATTGTAGTAAACCTCGCCACAAAATGGAAAGGATGTAGGCCGTATTGTCGACGGAAACCGCCCCGACTGGTGCGAGAAGCTGAGCGAGCCAAAACCGATATACATCCGATTGAACCGAGAGACAGAGCTTCTGGTTTCTACAAAGTCTAGTCGTCTTCGCCGCGCCCACGGAACGCGTTCAAAGCGCCTTTGCCCTGCCGCAACCGCTGGACATTCTTCTCGAGCAAATCGCCGCACCGGGTTCCGTACAGCCGCGAGAGTCCAGACATGTGCGGCGTCAGCACGACGTTCGGCAGAGTGTAAAGGGGGTGAGGCGAAGGGAGTGGTTCGGGGGTGGTCACGCTGGAGAAGAAAAGGGAGGGGGTCAGTCCCTCAGCAGTCAGGGGTGCATCAAACGCGGAGGGCAAACACACTCGAGACTGGCTCCTCCGATCCGCAGCGTGCCGGTCGCTCCCTCTTCCTCGCCGTCCTTCGGCTTGGCCTGCAATGCCTTGACCAGCGCTTCCTGGTTGGTGGTCGTCCCGCGCCCGATATTGACATAAATGGCATCGCCCTTCATCGCCTCGAGTTCCTCCTCGCCAATGAACCCGCGCGTGTGCTCGCTGTCCGGCAGAGTGTTGACGACGACGTCGCACGCCGAGAAGAACGAGAGGGTCGACGAGCGTGACGAGGTCGCAAAGTACTGCTCGGGGAGACTGCCCGAGGGGTCGCCCGTGCCGTGGATGATGTAGCCGCTCTCGGGCGTCGGCTGACCGTTCCGAGTGAGCGCGTAGATCTTGGACCCGCAAGAGTGGAAAAGACGGGCAGTCTCGCGGCCTGAGAAGCGCAGATGGCCCGAATCAGTTCTTTCGCATCGCCATCCTTCCTGCTCGCGAACCAGTTCTGAGAAGCCTGGCTCGTCTCGAAGAACGCACCGATGTGTCCGTAGCCAATGATTCCGACGCTCATGGTCGGCAGGTCGCGGATGAACTGCCCGCCGAGTTCCTTGTGCGGTACCCATCTCTGCTCGGCGTGCATCGTGTAGTTGAGGTAGTTGAGCTTGTGCGTGAGCATGAGCACGGTGCCGAGGACGTGCTCGCCAATGGTAGATCTGCAGAGGAAATCGTGCCGGTGAGTCAATCAGAACCCTCGACACACGACCAGGGAAAGAGCAGCGACCAACACATGGATCCCAGAGGCGGACGCAAAGATGACGTCGGCGTCTTTCGGGATGCTCTTGTAGTAGTCCGAGTCGGTGATGTGCGTGTAGCCGGCCGAGCAACCCTGGAACAGCTTCAACCGGGGCGTCTGCTTCCAGTCCTTGACCCTCGGCGGCATGTGGAAGCCGAGAAAGACATCGGAACGGGCGAGTTCTTCGTCTGTCGGCTGCGGCAGGTCCTCGATGTCGCTCGCAAACTGCTGGACGTCGTAAAAGATGACTTCGTCGAAGATGGATCGGAGCGAATCGATCACTTCGGGCAGGTGGCCGTACACGAGCACAGTCGAGAGGTGGAGCTTATCGGCGGTCATGCTGGCTGTCTATGCGCGTGCGGTCGAGTCTAGGCAGCGTGTATAGGTCAAGCTGACAAAGTCTGAGGCACGGAAGCGACATCTCGGCCGACACGATGCCGTCGGCTTGCCACGCGTCGGCCCTTTTTCTTGCTTTTTCCATGCTTCGAGTCAAAGGATCCCTTCCATTGTCGTCGATTCAAGTTACATAGCGAGAGGTCCGAGAGTGCGTTCTTCTCGTGCATAGATATTGCGATTTCTATTCGAATATAAGAAGGGGGACGCGCGGGCCGCAAAAGCCAGCGCGGTTATGTATGGACGCTACGCTTGTCTGTTGAAACAATTAACATAGTGGAGAAAGTGCGCACAGGATGATGTAACAGAAAGGGAAGGGAACGAGGGCGAATCAATCCATTTGGGACGCTTTCTTGTCCTCGCCGCGGGTGTCGACCTCGTACGCCGAATCGACTCCGGACGAGAGTTGGCTGTGCGTTCCCATCTGCGAGACGTCGTAGCCGTTCGCCTGCAGGTACTCCCGGAAGCGCTCGTCTTCTTGAGTCATGCCGTCCATCTTGGCTTCGGGGATCAAGACGAGTGCGATCAAAGCGCTGACGAAGGCGAGACCGCTGCCGACCCAGAAGGGACCGGAGGTCTGCTTCGGTCCCTCGGGGAACTGTTGGAGGTGGTAGGTGGTTAGAAAGAGCAGCGCACACTCGGACGAGAAAGCAGGGAGAAGCGCACATCGTCGATGAGGGCCGGGAACGCCCAGACGCGTGGAGGGAGAAGCGCAGGTCAGTCTTCGGTAGGTCACCACAGCAAAGAGTTAATACTTATCGCAGTACGCTCCGGCCTTGCCTATAGCAGCAGCGAGACCGTCTGTTCCCGTGACACGAAGTCAGAGCGTCAGAATCTCGGCAGGAGCCCTTCTTCGCACAGAACGCTTGCGCCTCGGAGGCTCGTCCGTCAAATGGAGCGAGCGGACAGCAAGTGTCTGGTCCATCAACGGACGTGGGACAAGTGCCAGGCGTAAACCCGAATCGGCGTAACAAGCGGACTCACACATCTGGCCTCGCGCGGCCGTCGGCCACGTCTTCGATGCGAGCAGCCCGAGGCAGTCGCCAGGACCGGCTTCGCCGAACGACAGGAAGACACCATAGATGACCGCAAAAGCGGCGACGTGCTCCGTGAGCTGGGTGTAGAATCCGGACATGAAGAAGCTGCGGTGGCAAACCAAAATCAGCTGTGTCCTCGTTCCGCCCGCTCTTGACAAGCTAAACTGACCCCGTAACGCCTTGCAAGCACAGGAAGAGGATCAACTGCTTTTTAGGACCGATCCAGTCGACCATAAGAGCGCCGGCGAACGTTCCGGGCAGGTAGAAAGCGTTGATCACCACTCCCCACACGAAAACGGTGCTGAGTTTGTCGGAACCGCCGGTGATGATGTCGACAATACGCGTCGAGAAGAGACCGAAGGGGTACTGCGGGCGGGGATAGGGGCGGTGAGTCAGAGAAAGTCTTCGGGAGAAAGTTCCGATTGGGTCATTCGAATCAAAGAGCGTAGGAGACGAAGCCACGTACGGTGATGAAGCTGCAGAGGAAGCATTGTGAGCACAGGAGGACAAGATTGCGAACCAGCAAAAGCATAAACGTACTCGTAGAGGAACCAGCAAAGCGAGACGCCCAGCAAACTCTTCCAATAGCGACGGAAGATGAGTCTGTACGGGACATTCTTGCGGATGGCGGCTTTGCGATACCGTTCCGGCTCGCGCGGCATCCGCAGGCGCCAGAGGAGCACGAGAAGGGCGGGAACGATCCCGAGTCCGAAGGTCAAGCGCCAGACTGCTCGGAGGTGGTCTTCGGAAAAGATCCACAGCAAGACGAGCGGTACGAATGCGGCGACCACGAAGCCGACGTCGATCTAAGGGTACAAGGAATCAGTATAGGTCGTAAAGCTTCCTAGTGAAGACGACCGCTCACCGCCGAGTTTGTCGCGAGGACAAAGAGACCGTGCTGCCACCGCGCGGGAACCCCGACGTTCTCGGTGCTCTCGCTTGCCGCCACCGAGCCTGACGGGTACTCAGCGCCGACTTCGTGCCCAAGGAGGATCAGTTCAAGAACAGCTGAGCAGGCACCGAAACCTCCGACGCACTTCCGATTCCGGTGATGAGTCGGTACACGATCAAAGCCGCAAACATGCCTTCGATGGATCCTCCCGCACCGTATGCGCCCGCGCATAGTGCCGAGCCGATGATCATGATGACACTAGCCGCGAGCATGCCTGCGCGCGAGTCGAATCAATTTCGCGCTCCGCATCGAAAGAAAGAGATCCGAACAACGCGGGCGCACCGTACTTGCGACCATAGCGGTCGACAAAGAAGCCGAACGTGAGCTGTCCGAGGATGGTACCGAGGTAGGCCATGCCCGAGAACAGGGTCGAGTCTGTCCGAAAGCAAGGCAGTTCAGCTCGAATGTCGCCGGACGCCACGGTAAAGGTGAGCAAGCGACGCACAGTGGTTCTTGCCGTACTGTTCCGGATAGAGTCGGCTCAGAATGGTGTTGACCGACCCTGCAGCCGAGTTCTGAGGGGCGAGATCGGGTCAACGTTGCCTCGCTTTTCGCTCTCCAGTCCGCGGACCGTCCGCTTTGGCCGCCCTTCTGCGAGCGAGGCGACGAGGAAGCGAAGCCGAAACGCACCACATAGCCGTCTGAACTGTTTACCGCGGAGGAAAGCGGTTCAGCAATCACCTCGACACTCCTGTTTGCCGCGGATCCTGGAAGAAAGCAAACCGGCCGCCTCGGGAATCGCGTACTCACAAGAGCGCAGTCCCGCAAGCAAAGATCATGCCATACTGTTCGAGGGCAACACGCCGCATCACAAAGAAAGCAGGGTGTCAGCTGATAGGCTGCCCCTTCGACGACGTGGGCCCCAAAAACAGCGTCCGCACCTTTCCCAGGCCGCGGCGAGGCTTCACGAGAGCGCGGTCCTGCACGGGCGAGACTTCGGTCGCCATCTCTGCGGCACGGTGCGATGCAATGGGAGCAGGATCGGCGCGTGAAGATGGTCGTTGAAGGAGAGAGAGAGCGAGTCTGTTTGCAAAGGCAGGGGGATTTGATCAAAATGAGAAGGTCAAACGGAGCCCCGCGCCAAAGTTGGCCCGTGCTGCCGGCGGCCGGATCAATGCGAACCGGCCGATGCAGCAACGTGGTGTATCCCTATACGCACGTTGATGTCTAGAGCTGAGCGTCTATGTAGGTGAGGTGTAGGGACGCGGAACTGTCTATCGGCGGAGAGGTGCGCGCACGTGCCTTCTCGAGCTTTGAGCTCCTCGCATGCAGCGATCGTGACGTCGCGCCGGCCTTCCTGATCTTCGCGCTCACCCTGCACGTGCACACTCGGGAGAGAACCTCCAGCAGCTATATGTAGCACTAGGCGATGTCGAACGTGCACTCGAGCGAGCGCGCTCATTCGACAAGGATCTTCCAGCTGCGGTACTGGTCTTCGGTGCGGATCAAGCTTGCGAACAGAGCCGCTGCAAAACACTCGAGAGCCCACATGCATATAACCGACCGGAATACTTTCACATAGAACTGACTTCTTGTTCCCTCATGACCAACCCCAACCCGGACAGAATCCGAACAACACGAACGCGGCAGCTGCCGCTTACAGCTTGCTGCCCTTGTCCGAAGCGACGAGCGCAACGCCGCCACCGAGGCAGACTTTGCCGGTGCCCTTGATCTTCTGGACAAAGTCGACGCGCTGACCTCCCGAAGCCGCGTCCGGCGAGACCCAGATCGAGGTCTCGAGCTGCGAAAGGCGTCGCAGAGAATCAGCGTGAGCACAAGAGAGGAGGGGAGGTTTGGCTGCAAAGAAGACGCACCTCGTCTCCGGGCAGGACGGGAGAGGTGAACCGGCCGGACATGAACTTGAGCCGACGGCCGTCTCCCTTAGCGACGTTCAGGACGATGGCGCGAGCGGCGTGGCCTGCAGAGAGCGCGGCACGTCAGTTCAAAGTGGCGGTACGCGCGCGCGCGCGCGCAGAGAGAAAACAGAACGAAGCTCGGTAAGACGTACCGTACGAGCAGAGGCCGTGCAGGATGACGCCTGATTGAAGCGGTCGAGAGGGTCAGCTTACACTTTCTCAGACGCTCATTGACCTTCCGTGCATGGAAACTCACCGGGGAAGCCCATGCCCTTGCCGATCGCGTCGTCGATGTGGAGTGGGTTGTAGTCGCCCGAGAGGCGGTACAAGGCGGCCTGTTCAGGCGACGTCTTCTCCGAAAAGACAAAGTCGGGGTTCCGTTGGGGCGGCTTGCCTCCCTTGACGGGCTGCTTCGGCGCGATACTCTTCTGGTACCCGTTGGCGTTGAACTTGCCAAAGCAGTACCCGGAACTGATCATGCGGACGACGACGTTTCCTTGCGGGTTGACGAGCTCCATCGCGTCGTCGATGATGAGCCCCTTGCCCGTGTCTTTGACGCCGACGCACTTGCGCTTGAGGGACCAGCCCTTGCCCGACTCGGCGGGGAGTTCGCCGAGGATCTCGATCGACTGCTCGGCGTGGACGAGGCGGTTCGGGTCGAGAGGAGGGAGGCCCGGGTTGGGCGCGCTGCCGTCTTTCGCCTTGGCAAAGTTGACGACGTCCTGCGACTCGCCTTTGAGTCCGAGCACGAGGGGGTACTGCCAATACATTGTTAGACCATCAGCACGGGGTGCGGCGAGCCCAGCGTGAGAAAGCACAAGAGTGAGAGCGCACGGTCGGGAACGGGTGCCAGTTCGGGTTGTTCTCGTACGTAAAGGCGAGTTCGTCCTTCTTGGCTCCGATCTGTATACGCGCGCGGTTTGTCAGTTTCGACACAGTCCGAGAGGTATCTTTCTCGAGGGTGCCTCACTCCGACGGCGTAACTGGACGGAGAAAGAAGAGTCAGTTGACGGAATGGTCATGAACCCAAAGCCCCGGCGACGACACGTACAGGAGGAGGTCACGCTGGTTCCACGCGACCGGAGTCGGTGCCGATTCGTGGCCTGCAAGTCAGAGAACGAACGCGGCGCAAGTCAGTCACTCTGTCCGTCGGATGTGGGGCGAGGTGCGGAGACGGCGACAAGCGCGGCGCGAGCAGGCGAGCAGTGACACGATCGACTGACCGACGGCCTTGTCGAGGTTCATTCCGGACATGTTGTTCGTAGCTGGTGATAAGAGAGCGAGTGAGTGAAGGAGGAAGGCAGCTGTCTTTCGGAGCTCCTCCTGCGCTGCCGGCGAGCTGCTCGGTTTTTGGGGGCTTGGGCCCTCCGGGCCGCGGCCGAGTAACCGAAGCGAAGTAGCCGGTACCTGAGGGGAGGCTTGAAGCTTGGATCCGATCGATGACGTCGTCGCTGCTGGGTCTTCCGCGTGACGCCCTCTTGCCGCAGAGCTGTTTCCACTCGCTATTCTCACTCGATCTGCTCGAGCTATACCGCGTGTACATGTCGACCACCAACACCAGTAAGTCGCGCTCAGCCACTTTGACCTCGGCCGCCGAAAGCCACGCACCCTCACATCGTCCGGACGTTGGCCTGAACCACTTCGGCATCCTGTAAATTGACCACCGCGTTCCCAACGCTCACAGACGCGACTTCGACCTCGAGCGGAGCCGGTGCCGACCTCGGAAACCGTGCGGGGTGAGTGCACAGGCTCGACAATGTTCCTGAACATGTCGTGGCATCAGGCCGCCGCACCGGACAGCGGACTGACGACGGAGATCGAATGGACGTACAGCGGCGTGTTCAACGCGCTGCACGGAGCCGGAGAAGCCATCCGTGGCAACATCAACTCGTTCCTGGACCAAGGCGGCGACGCCGTAAGCTTTTTCTGCCCTTCACGACTGACGAGCCCAAACTCCTTCCTCCCTCAGTGAGCTGACACGGACATCGCCACTCCACCCCGCGAAAACAGGTTGCCGGACGAGAACACGGCACTGTCCCCTCGCGGGATGCTCCTCCGGCTGGCCACGAAACGACGGCGCAGTCGGGAGTCAGCGAACTGAAAAAGGGCATCTCCGAGATCCAGGGCAAGCGCGCGTAGTGACCGTATAGAATTTTCTCCCTTTCTGCCGGGTTTCCCTAACTTGTTGTCATAAGATCGACTATTCCCTCTAGCTTTAGTAGCTGCGTCGGTTTGGGTGAGAGAGACCATATGCACTTGAGCCAGCGCCTGAAATCGCGCGCCGACTCTCCCCCTCCGAAATTCACCCCCGCTGTGAACGTAGTCCCGCCCCGACATGGCTCGAGATCGCTTATCCCTCGAGGGTCTCGCTGCGCAACTCGAAGCGATCGACCTCGTCCAGGGCCTCTTCCCCGCCGACGATGAACTCGCCCTCGAAGAGCAAACGGCCGCCTTCCTGCCCACTCTGCGCGAGTGGATCGAAGCGGGCGACCACAAAGCGGCGCAAACAAGCGGACCCGACGAGCTCGCGCTGACGGTCCAGCTCGGCTTGGACCAGCAAGACGACCAGACTGCGTTCACCTTGCCGTTGTCGATCCGCCTGTCGCTCCTCGCAGATGATCCCGCGCTCACGCTCCCGGACGGGACCCGGCGCGCCACAATCCATGCGACTCAACCGAGCTGGATGTCCCGCACCGCGCACGACGCGTTGAGCGTGTCCCTCTCGGCAGCCGGAGCGGACGCTTTCGCTTCCAACGTCGACTTTGTCCTCGCCATGATCGATCAGATCCGGACTCTCACTCCCTCACTCATACCCGCCCCCGAACCGGAACCGCCGCAAGAAGCGCACGCCGGGAATACCAAAAGAGGGAGGAAGCGGGCCGACAACGCCGCAGACGGAGAAGAAGAGTATCGCGTCTGGTATTGGTTCCCATCCTTGAGCTCGAGGGAGAAGAGGGACGACATGGTCAACTGGGCACCCGAGTACGGACTGACGGGCTTTGTCCTCGCGGGTCAGTCCAGCGTTTTCTGCCCGAACTTCCCTAACCCTTCCCTTTCAACTAATCGCTAGTCCGCACTCGCGCAGGGAAACCGGCCTTACTTTGTGTCGAAGGGACAGAGAGTAACGTTCAAGCGTACCTGAGCGACATCAAAGCCAACAGCTGGGTGAGTGCGAAGCGAAGCGCTTCGTTTTCGCGAGTCCCCTCATACTGATTGCACCCGCATGTTGCGCACCGCTGCAGGCCGACATTCCGTCTTTCCAGAAAAAGGTGCGAAGCAAGAGATGTCTTCAATTTGCCCGCCCGAGAGAGAGAGGCGCACATGCTGACACGGGCCCGAACCTCGAACTCGATTCAATCCAATCCAATTTCAAGCAGGTCTCTGAACGTTTCCGAACCCGCCTCGTCCCTTCATCATCCACGAGCACCGCACCGTCTTCCTCCTTCGCCGATGATCCAACGCTGCACCGACTCTTCACCTCGATGGACGAGATCACCGCCCTGATCCCGCGCGGGGGCTACCGCGGCCACAAACCCGAGATGGCCGACGTGCGAGATTTCCTCGCGGCCAAAGGGCTCGGCGAGGCGTTTGGTCAAGTCGTCGGCGGGGGCCAGTTCTCGTGAAGTTGTCACAGCCCGGACCTTGTCATCCTTCTGAACGCCGAGTCGCGCGCGAGTAGTGGCCATACAATAGATACATACATACAGGGCGGGCGTTGAGTGCGCTCGAAGCAAGGGACTACTGAGCAACGATATGGAGAGAGAGAGAGAGCGGGGTTTCGAGGGAGGAAGGCAAATGATAGTAGTCACGAAACGATTAGGGGGAGAAGAACATGCGCGGCATGAAGGAGGGAATTGAAAGTGCGAAAAGGGATGAAAACAAAAGGAATGAGGGGTACGAAAAGTAGCGAGGATCTATAGCACGACAAGGGGCGAGAGGCGGTGGGATAACCAGAGGTGGCGCGAGAGAGCGGCTAAGGACGCGCACTCTGGGTCTTTTTCTTGAGGAGTCATCACCCGTCGAAATCATTCAAGCCTTTTTCTTCTTGTCCGACGACGACGACGACGACGACAACTCGCGCCCCTCAATGTTGATGGCCGCCACCGCCCGCTCGTACTGCCTCTCCGATTCGCGGACCATCTCGACCCCCTCGGCGATCACGTCGTCGACTTTCATGCGCGGGCCGTGCGGCGACAGTTTCAGGCCGAGGACGCCACCAATCTCGTCCGTCGCGCGCAGGATCCGGTCGAGGTCCGCCTTGGTGCTGCGTGGGGGGAACGGAGACGCGATGTCAATAGGATGCGCGACTTTGATGAGAGCCGAGGAAAGAGGGAGTTGAAACGCACTGTGCAGCAGAAAGGCAGAACCGGACTCGGGAAGAGACGAGCGGCGTCGCCGGGTACGCGACGACGACGACGACGATCTTGTACCGTTCGAGCATCAGGCGGCTGAACAAGCCCATCTTGGCCGGCGCAAAGATGAGCATCGGCACGATCGGCGAGTCCTGGTGCCCGTACACGATAAAGCCGAGTTTGCGCAACCCGCCCGACAAGTAGCGGCAGTTGAACGCCAACCTGCGCAAGCGGTCCTGCCCGTCGCGACCGTCCATGACGTGCGGGGGCAATTTCGCGAGCGCGGGGACGATCTTGACCGCGTCGGGACCGACGATCGAGCCCATCGAGGTGCAGATCTGGGCGAGCACGACGGGCGACATCGACTCGGCATAGTTTTGCGCGTGCGACGACAACCGGAGGGCCGAGATCAGGTCGTGCGAACCGGCGATGTAACCTCCCGCGGCACCGAACGCTGCCAGGGTTCCCGTCGGTGTCAGCTCCAACTCTCATTCCGAACACACCGGACCGAGAGAGAGAGAAGGAGCATGCTCACACTTGGTAAAAGTTCCCATGAGGATGTCGACCCTTCGCGGGTCGATGCCAAAGTAGTCGCAGACGCCGCGACCGCGCGGACCGAGAGCTCCGATCGAGTGAGCCTCGTCGACATACAAGTAGAACTGCACGCGAGGGACACAAGGGTCAATCACTCGGCCGGCAAAAAAAAAAAAAAAACAGGGGAGCCTCCCTACCTTGTAGATGTCTTTGAGTTCGAGGAGGCGGGGCAAGTCGACGAGGGTGCCTTCCATCGAGTACAGCCCTTCGACGATGATCAAGATCTTTTTCCACGGGCGGTGCGTACGCGGCTGGCCCTGACTGATGACCTCGCGGAGGAGGTTCTCGAGGTCGACCATGTCGTTGTGCTTGTACTGGCGGACCATGGCACCGGACAACCTCGCGCCGAAGCGGATCGAGCTGTGGTTCAACTCGTCCGAGATGACGAGGCACCCTTTACTGACGAGGGCCGGCAAGTTGGTCGAGTTGGTCGCAAACCCCATCGAGACAATCATGGCGTCTTCGGTCCCGACAAAGTCGGCGACGAGTCGTTCCGCCTGGACGTGCAACGCCGACGTGCCGACGTCGTTCCTCGCTCCGCAGGTCGTGACTCCCATCTCGCGCACGATCGACTCGGCCTCGTCCGCACACGGTCCGCGCGACTGAGCAAAGCCGAGGTAGTTGTAACTCGAGACGTTCAACGCCTGGGTCGTCTCGCCCGTAAAGACGAAATCGGCAAAGTGGTTCGTCGGGGTGCGGTCGAGGCAGGTCGCGGTCCGACCGGCGACGCCGGTCACGGGGCGTGCAAAGCAGTCCTCGATGCGGAGTTTCAACCGGCGCGTGTAGAACGAGTCGAAATCGCTGAACAAGGGAGCGTAGCCGTGACTCGGGCGGAGGTGAGAGTACGCGGCGGGGAACAGGCGCTTGCCGACCCAATCGCGCAAGTGGCCGATGATCATCAACACGGCGTCTGGGGGGGGGGGGGGTGGGGGGGGGTGCAGGTGTCAATTTTCGACAGTCACGGCGACCTAGTCAAGGCTGAACGTACAGCTGAGGTAGGTCTGGAGGTAGACCCATACGCTCGGTTCCTCGTCGCTCGCCTTGAGGCTCATGCCGGGCGTGTGCCGCGAGACGGTGCGGTGCGCGGGGTCGACGTCGTAGCCGTACTCGGAGTGACGGAGCGAGTACGGGTCCTCGGGGTCGGGGATAAAGTCGACGTCAAACGCGGTGGTCGGCGGGCGGGAGGCGCTGATGTGGGACGGGGTGGGCATGATGCTGCTGATGCCTCGCCACGAGGTGGAGCGGGTACTCTGCTCCGAGTCGCTCGAGGTGGCCGAGTCGTCCGACTTGGCGGCATCTGAGCTTGCACGGGCACGCGTAGTCGTGGAGGTGCCGTACGAGATGAGACTCGAGCTGCGGGACGGCGAAGACGGCGAGGAGGAAGACGACGAGCGCTCGTGGAGCTGGGTGAGGTAGGACGCGGCGTCCATCGTGGTCGACGAGATGCTGACGGTCGGGAGTCCCTTTGACGGCGCGACTCTGCGTTTCACCATGTGCAGTGTCCCCTCACTAGAGTCTCCCTCGGTGTGGTTGCGACGATGGATCGGATCGAGAAGAGGCGCGAGGCCGAACTCGGGGCGGCGGTCACTCGCGGTCCGTAACGGGTTCCGACGAGAGAGCGGCGTGGGTCTGTTGGTACTCTTGTCAAACGTACTGCTCCACTGAAGACTCGTCCCCACCAAGAGTACGACGTCGCCAGTACGAGGTGTTTGGTGGCTGACAAACTCCGACTCCGAGTATGAACGCGATCGCGTCTCCGAGTACCCGCCGACAATCACTCTTACAGGAATACAGGGGACAATAATGTAACACACAACCAGTGCATTCAGTTCCACGCAAACACCGAGGTGGAACCCGCGCCCGTCCGAGATGGCCAACGCCACTCCGCCGCCCATCAAGCGTCCCCCGATCAAGGGCCCTTCGCTCGTCGAAATCAAGACCAAGCATTACCTGCAATGTTCCAACCCCGTCACCATCACGGCTTTTACCTCGCTCATCGCCCACCTGAACAGCAACCGCGAGGAACACGACCACGGCCGACGCGGCATGAACCAACTCGACTCGGACAGGCACACTGACCAGTTCCGCCACGAGTGGTTCCTCGGCGCGCTCTCGCGCGTAAAACCCCTCGAGTTGCTCAAGGACGGCGAAGCCGAAGTCTACTCCGATGGCGGGGGAACATGTCCGACTTCAACGACCGATTCTCTCCCGTCTCTCCTCCTCGACGCCGAAAGCGATCAAGAGGACCCGGAGGTCTCGCGAAAGGAAACGACCACGGAAGAAGAAGACGAAGCGGGGAGGAGGGCGCACCTCATCCCGCCCGACGCCATCTCGCGCGGTCTCCTCGCCGAACGCACCATCAAACGCGCCCTCTCCTCCTCTTCAAAGCATGCCTACCTCCGCCACAAAGACTTTGCCTCGCTCGCGGCCGTCGCTCGCCGAGCGATCCGCACCACCCTCCGCACTCACCAACCCGTGTACGTCTCGCCCGGTTTACTCGACGGGTGCGATTTCACCGCCGAGTACCGCGCGAGGGGGTGGGCCGCTCCCGGGATTCGGTGGAGCGTCTTCCGACCCGACTTGATCCGGTTTCAGGAAGTGCAAGCCGACGGTGGCAAGGGGAAAGAGGGGACCGGTCCGAGGATCGTCTCGTGGGAAGTGGTCGAGATCAAGTACTCGAACAAGCCGCGCAACTTTGTGCGTCGGCAACAACTCGTTCTCTTGCCGCCTGTCGTCGCTCAGAACCTCACGTCGAGCCTCGCTCTCAGATCTACACCAACTTCAAGATCCAGGCCATCTACTGTAAGAGGAGGTTTCCGGACCCGTCCGTCCCAGCGAAAGAGGCGCAAAAACCCACTTAATGATCCACTCGTCAAATTACTCGCCCGGCCTACAGACCACCTCTCCCTCTCCCGCATCCTCTCCAACGTCCCGCACCTCATCCCCTGCCACAAAGTGACCTTTTTCCTCTCCCGCGACCCCCTCTCGCCCGCGTACGAAGAACGGTCCGTCTCGCTGCGGACCGAGCAAGCCTTTGTCGAGCATCACTTGTTCGTCTTGCTCCCGACGTGGTTGGAGGCCGTCAAGCAGGGAGAGTGGGAGAGGTTGCAAGCCGCTTTGAGAGGCGTCGACGAGGTGAGTGGCGGTGTTTTTTTCCGGGAAGGGGAGTCGCTTTAACGAATAGGTCGTTCCCTCCTCCCGCCATAGCAGCCGAAATCTGCTCCGTCCACACCCGGCGCAGGCTCCACCGCCGCCGCCACCGCCAACCGAGGACTCGATCCTCAGCGGCAGACTTTTCTCGAAAAGCTTCAAGCGTCCATCAAGGTGCGTCAAACGGCGAACGCTCTCTTAGACAAAATCGGCAAAGGACGTTTTTACTTACTTTTTGGAACGGCAATCCTCCCCCCCCCCTCCGCTTTTGTTTTGGGCAGGCCGCGCCTCCCTCGCCGAGTCGACCTAGAACAGCAAGAAGAGCAAGAGGAACGTCGACAGCCCTGGCCACGCCCAACACTTCTCAGGACCAGCACGGCGATTCACCGCCAGAGACGAGTCCGACCAAGGCAGAATCCACGCGGCCGCTTGTCCGCCGCTCCGGAGGAGGGGGAGATTCGTCGGCTTTGCAGAGCATCAAGCCGAGCCCGCCGCCGCGGGATCTATCGACCCTACCTCCCTTACCGGAACCACCGGAAGACGAAGTGCAAGATCTGCTCGCCAACCTCCTCGACTCGCTCGAGCTCTGATCTGTGTCGGAAACGAATCATGGGCGCAATGGAAACAAACATGATGCACGGGGGTTTTTCGCTGGACCCCTACTACAGAAGATTTGCATACTGTGGCACTTTTGTTTGCTGTGCAGTGCGGGCGCCGAAGGAAGGGAGCGGATCTATGCTGATGCTGCTTGTGAGGAGGAAAAGAGCGATAGTGAAGCCCAAAAAACGATGGTGACCGGATGAACCGAGACAGGACAAAGGCTCGCTTAGGAAAGGAGAACAGACCACTGCGTCTAGTAGGAGGGTGCGCCGGCCCTCCGATTCGAATGCCCAGAAATCCACGGATGACTCGCCAACCCAGCGAGCGTGATCCGCCGCTCACTCTCCACCGTCAAACACCGATCGATCAAATCGCTCGCCTCCTCGCCGAGTCGAACGTTGCCCTTGCTCCGCATGCGACGACCGGCTCGTGCGTCCGCCGCGGACGGGAACGGGTTCTCCCCCGTGAGGAGGACGTGCAGGAGTACGCCGAGGGACCAGATCTCGGCGGGGAACATGGCGTAGGCTTCGCCGGTAAAGACTTCGGGAGCGGCATAGGTCCAAGTGCCGTAAAATCGGCCTGCGAGGAGGAGCAAACGGTGGTCAGATTTGGCGTGAGATGCGAGCGAGGAGGGCGAGACTTGGACTACGCACGGCCAGCCTGGACCGGAGGGGGTCCTTGCGGGTTGAACAGGACGCACGAACCAAAATCGACAAGCTTGACCTGCGCAAATCGATAGCAAAGTCGGGAGGTTAGCGTCGACCGAGCGGTAGTTGTGTCGATCGAGACTGCGGCGAAGGCTCACCTGCAAGGTGTCTTCGGCGAGCGTGATGTTCTCATCCTTGAGATCTCGATGGATGATCCCTGTTCGTGCGAGGTCGCAAACGGCAGCGAGGATCTGAATAAAGATGTGACGAGCATGGTGCTCGCTGAAATGCCGGTGCCGTTCGACCGCTTCGAACAAGTCGGAGGAGGAGCGGCGCAGTAAAGGGGGCGGCGGCGGCAGTGCGCCGAAGGAAGCGGGGGCAAGAAGCGACGGGGAAGGGAATGCTGATGCGGGGGCGGAAGAAGGCGCCGAAGAAGTAGGACTGAGGTCGAGGTAGTTGCCGGGAGGCGTGATGGGCGGCGAAGGCGGCAGCGTCACCGCCGGCGGCGACGTCTGCCAGGAGGTTCCGTGGTGCTCCATGATCTAGAGGCAGACAGGACAAGAGAGAAGAAAAAAAAAAGGTCAGCGGGGGATGGGGGGGAGAGAGAGGAGGAAAAGTCATACTCACGAGGTAGTAGAACGTGGCGTCGGCAAAGAGCTCTTCAAAGGCGCACACATTCGCATGCGACACTCTCCGCAACGCCCACGCTTCGACGGGGACGACGACCGCGCCATCCTGGTCCGCCGTGAACCCCTCCGGAACGTAGCCCCATCTCAGAGTCCGGATCAAGGCCGACTTGGCGATCCGGTCCTTTGCGATCAGTTTCGCGGCAAAGATCCGGTTGTCTGCGCGCCGCTGGATCTTGAGGCAGAACCCGCTGCCGCCGACGCCGATCTCTTCGACGAGGAGGTACCGCTCGTGCAGGAACGGGCTCAAGGTCTCGTACGAAGTCGGGAAGGAAGCGAAGCCCATCGTCGTCGGCGCTCGTCGTCTTCTGTCTGTCGAATGAACGAGTGTAACCCACGAGAAGCAGTCGAGACAAGCGAGATCAACGAGGGTCGGAAACTAGCAATCAAGCAGTCCCCTCTGCGAGGCAAGGCAAGACCAGGAGAATGGAGACGAGAGCGAAGGGGAGGGACGAGTCGAGGCCAGCTATCAGTTGCACGTTCGAAGCCGAGAGCAGCCACATGGCGAGCACAATCAAGAGCCTCCCCCTTTGTATTGAGTTATTACTGTAACTGGCGCGAAAAAGCAGGGTCAGTACATGCGATCTCGCAAGAAGCCGGAAGGGGTTAAAACCGGGGATCCGGCGCGGGTGAGCTGGGCTATCGAAGCTTCTCTTGAAGCTTCTTGCTCGTTCAGCATCATATGCTCGAAAGCCGAGTTCCCAACAGCCATACCAGTCTGTATACGTGTACGTCATGCGCGAGAAAAGAGGTGCCCGCAGAAGATCGCAGTCGCGACCGTGCACTCGTCGCACGTCCAATCGCGATATTGCATCGGGGCCGGGGTTAAAGCGATCGAACTTACCGTGGCGATAATCGCGTAAGTTACCGCCGTCCGTCCGCGCCCAACGAGGAAGAACTCTAGTTGTCGACTGACCGAGCTCAGCCGGCACCTCTACACGTTGTGGCAACGTCTAGCGTGCAGGAGTTGATTCCTGAGCTGGATCGCTGCACGCATGGCACGTCACTAGACAGCGAGATCCGCAGGGATGCAGGTTCATCGTCGGCGTCGAGCCCGCCTCAAAGGGTTCGGGCGGCGGCCGAGAAGGCCCTTGCCGGCTTCCATGCCAAGTTCCAGTTCCAGGCCTGCATGGACTGGACTATATGCATGTACATACTCGGTCATTCGGACCGTGATGTGAACGAACGCGGACTGCACTGTAGCTACAGTTAGCCGCGGTCAGAACAGATCGACGTCCGACGCTGCAGAAATGGCGCACGCGGCGACGTCATTTGATTCTCGTTGAAGCATCTTCCTCGACTCGAAGCTGCCCTCGACTCGCTCCGGTGGACCAGCAGCCATAGAGTACCAAGAGGACGGAAAGCGCTGATGCTGGCCCTGTACGCACGCCGGAGAGTGCCACTCAGACTCGCTGTACCGACTCTCCCTCCGGCTCGACGAGTCGCTTCGACCGTCGCCTCCACCAACTGGACCCAGCAGCCTGACGCGATCCGCCAAGATGGCTCAACCACGGCGAAAGGACCAGACCCAGAGAGGAAGCGGGACCCGACCCGGCGGGCCGCCTACTTGTGGTACGACACGCTGTTCCCGATCCGGTTCGCCATCTGGGACGTCCGCGGCCTCGTCTCGCGCCTGCAGCAGAACGACCTCCTGAATCAGGTCCGGCAACTCGTGCCCGAGGACCCCCGCTACGCCGTCACGGTCGAATCCGTCGAGCCGAGAGCAAAGGATGGCGGCGCGTTTGTGCGACTCAGTTACTCGGTGCCGGAGGATGTCGTCGACGCGTGGAGGTCGGCGCTCACCTTGGACGCCCAGGACGAGGCAGAGAAAGCTGCCAAGTCGAAAGAGATGGAGACGCGCGTCACGAGCTTGATCGAGCGGGAAGCGGTGAGCTGTCTTTTCCCACAAGTGACCTTCCAACTCTTTCCGGAACTGACATCAATGCTGGCCAGCGCGATGCCCTCGTCAAGAGCGGGTTCCGACCGTGGTTCAGTCTCGGCCGTCCATGTCGCGCGTTCCTCGTCCAGGGCGTACCGTGGATGGAAGACCTCGACCGTTTCCCATCTCGCGAGCTCCAGGTCGAGATGGCCGGACCTGCGATCCCCCAAGAAGAGCTCTACGCCATCTTTCGACCGTACGGGCGGATACACGACATCGTCCCCGGTGACAAAGTCGCGCGGATCATGTACACGTCGATCCGCTCGGCGACCGCAGCTCGCAACTGCCTGCACGCGGCGGCGCACACTTCGCACCCTCCCAACGCCGCCGATCCCAAGACGACCGTGCTGCGCATCTTTTACGCCGACAAGAAGCGCGCGAGCTGGATCAAAGACTTTGCCGCGAACCATCCTCGGATCACCATCCCCCTCCTCGTCGCCTTGATCGGCTCGCTCTCGTACTTTGTCTGGGACCCAATCCGGGAAACGGTCGTCAAGGCCAAGGTCGAAGGCACTCTCGATGCGAACCGATGGCGAGTCGTCCGGTGGGTCAAGCGGGAGACGCTCGGGAGGTTGGGCTTGAGCGGCGGAAAGAACGACCTCGACGCCGCCGTCGCTGCCGGTCGGACTGGTATCGAGGAAGAGCGGCAACAGGCGAAAGAGCAACTGTCGACCTGGCTCAAAGATGTGCCTGGTGAGTGTGGATATGTGACTCAAAGCGCGCCACTCTGCTAATGCTTCCGGAGGACAGATACCTTCATCATCCTGACCGGTCCGCACGGCTCGGGCAAGTCCGGCTTGGTCGACGAAGTCCTCGGCGACGGAAAGTGGGTGCCGGACTCATGACACTGTTTTGGAGTACATTGCGAGGTGCTGACCGAATGGTTACCCCGCAGGAACGTGCTCACGATCGACTGCGAGGACATGCTCAAGAATGCGCGGAGTGAGAGCAAGTTGATCTCGGTGAGCCCAAAGTCGTGCAGCTAAAAGGTTGAGCCTGCGGCTGAAACCTTCCGCATGCACACAGGCTCTCGCGTCTTCGACTGGCTACTGGCCTCAGTTCGCGTTCGCGTCGTCCGTATCAAACCTGGTCGACCTCGCCACGATGGGATTGATCGGACAAAAGGCGGGCTTCTCTGCCTCGTTCGAGGACCAGCTCAAAGCCATCCTCGAAGTGACCGGAAGCGCCCTCTCGTCCATCGCGTCGTCGATCAAGACTCGCACCGCGGCTGCGATCGAACAATCCGCACAGAGGAAGGAGACGGCCGGGCAGCGGCATGCGGTCGCGGAACAGCTCGAGACGACGGGCGTTCGGGACGGTCGCCTCGACTATGTCTCGGGTACCGGCCTCGTCGCTGAGCTCGGTGCCGGCATCGAAGGCCCCGCCGCCGGTGCCGAGAAGGAGACCAGCTCAGACACGCGGGTCGAGATCATCGGTCCGAAGAGCAGCGCCTTCGTGCGGGCTGCAGCAAGTGAACATGCGATGAACGGGGAGCAGGCGGCGGCAGTTGCCTTCGAGCGCCTGCCGGTGGTTGTCATCAAGGGCTTTGCGGCCAAGGGCGATGCGATGCAGGAAAAGCTCTGGGACGTCCTCAGCGAATGGGCAGCTGTCCTCGTCGAGAACCAGGTGGGCCAACTTTAGGAGCAAGAGTTAGACGGAGAGGGCATTGCTGACACCTTTCCGCAGGTCGCCCACGTAATTTTCACCTCGGACTCGGTCACGACGACCAAACCGCTCGCCAAGGCTCTGCCGTCCAAACCGTTCAACCTCATCACTCTCAACGACGCCTCGCCCGACGCGTCCCTGCAATACGTCGCGGCCAAGCTCGCTGCTTTCGATCAAACCCTGCCCACGGACGAGCACGAAGCGGTTGCGCTCCTCGGAGGACGGCAAACCGACCTCGAGCTGCTCGTGCAAAAGATTCGGGCGGGACAAACGGCCGGCGAGGCCGTCGACGACTTGATCCAGCGCAACGCGTCCGAGATCCACAAGAAGCTGTTTGGCGACGACGAGGAAGAGGCCAAGTCGTTCAAGTGGTCGAAGCAGCAAGCGCTCGATCTCATCAAGGGTTTGTCAGAAAAGGGCGAGGTGCGTACTCGCGAGGACCGCAAAGAGAAAGCTTTCGCGTCGCACCTGGTTGCTGATCACGTACACACGCGCGTGTGGCTGGTTTCACAGCTCAAGTATGCCGAGACACTCTTGACGACCTTTGGCGGCGACGACGGACCTCTGCGCGCGCTCGAGTCGGCCGCTTTGATCAGCATCCAGCACTCGAACGGCCGCCCGTCGACGATCAAGCCAGGCAAGCCCGTCTACCGCGCCGCGTGCGAGCTCTTGCTCGCCGACGCGCCCTTCCGCGCCGCGATCGAGTACCGCACCGCCGTCGCCGGGATCGCGAGCGCCAACGCGGCCGTCGCGAGTGCCCAAGCCGAGTTGATCGAGCTCTCAAAGCTGTTTACGGGCGACCAAGGCAAGTGGGCCTTTGGAGGTGGGAGTCGCGTCCCGAAGGAGGTCGAGACGCGCGTCGGTCAGCTCCTCGCGAACATGCGGGCCGGGGAGGAGAAGGCAGAGAAGCTCGGGCAGGAGAAGGACCGCCTGCTCAAGATTCTGCAGGAGCGTTGACAGTCCGACGACGGTTTTCGTTTGTGTATATATTAATTTGATGTTGTATCCGATACGACGCCCGTAGAAGACGAAGCATGGGTACTCGAAATGCAAGGGAAACGCGCACACACAAACACTGCAAGCGGTGGCAACAACGAAAGATTCAGGGGGATTGAAAGCAGAAACAAGGGGAGCACATGACAGATCTGATAATGATTTTTTGAGAGAAGGGAGAGCGCCAGGTCCGGAAAAGAGCCTTAGGAGCGTTTCCGGCGAGTGCTGCGTCGTGCCCCTCCTGCAGCAGCCGGTTCGTCATCCCCGCCGCCGCCGCCGCCGCCGACAGTTGTTGAAGGTTCCGCAATCGCGTCGCTCTTGCGCTTCTTGCCCTTGCCACCACCACCAGCCGCGGGTCCTTTGCGAGACGAAGCCGTCGAGGCGAGACTGTGGATCGAACTCGCGGGCGAAGCGAGGTTTGGTCCCTCTCCCTCCTCCTCCTCGGCGCGCAAGTTTCCTCCTCCGGAAGAAGCCGTCGGCGTCTCGGCCGGCGAAGTCACTTCGTAAGCGGGCTGCTGCTGGTGGGAATCGGTCCCGAGTCCGTACAAAGACGGGTCGATCATGGCAGCCGCCGAGGTCGAGGTCGAGGTCGAGGTCGGAGTTGGGGCCGACGAGATGGAAGACGCGGCGCCGGACAGGGCGGGGTCGAGGGCATTGTTCGCCAGGAGTTCGGAATAGTCGATCGGGGCTTCGCCATTGCTCGCTGCAAGGGGGAGGGGGGGAAGGGGGAGCATCAAGTCAGTACCCTCCTGAACCTGAACCAAGGCAATGCCCATCCAGATGGCGTATGGCTAAGCTTACAGATTTCGCTCAACTGTGCCAGCATCTTGTCGAAATCGACTCCGCCATCATCGTTCGTATAGTTCTCCCAATCGATCCCCGCCCACTGACTACTGTCCCCGTTCGCCGCCTCGTTCTCGACCTGCTCGCGCGCATCGTCCGGCAAGTGGTCGAGCAGTTTCGCGATCTGGTTCTCGAGCGCCGCCGTGCGTTGGTCGATGTCGGCTTTCTCGGTCAGGACCGAAGAGAGGACGTCGTTGTTCTCGGCCAAGGCCGTCTCGAGATTGACCGGTGAAGGGAGAGCTGCCGCGGCGCTCGGGGCGGAAAGGGGGGCCGAGGAGGTCATGCCCAAAGAAGTGGTCGGCGGCGTCGTCGCGGCGAACGATGGGTTCGACAACGACGGAAAGTCCAGCGGATTCGACGTATAATGCGGCTGTGCGTACGAATAGGGCAACAGAGCGGATGAAGTCGTCGCTCCTCCTGACGACGACGAGGTTGACGCAAGAGCAGAAGGTCCGGCGAGAGAAGAAGTCCACGAAGGAGCAGCGACAGAAGATGTGCCCATAAAGGACGATGCACCCGCCGCGCCCGCCGCCGCCGCCGAGCTCGGGATCAACGCGCCCTGGTGGGGATTATAGTTGCCGTTGGAAGTGGTAGTAGAAGTGGAAGTGGTGGCCCGGAGGAAAAAGTCTTGCAACGCTTGCGGGTTGTCGCCCGCCGCCGTCAGCAACGCCTTTAACGCTTCAGGTGGGAGGTTGTACTGCGCCGGGTCGATCAACGACGAAGAGCTCGATCCGTTTGCATTGGCCGAGGTTGGTGGATGGGGAGGAGGATCGGAGGCAAAGGCCGGGGCGGGAGAAGGGAGGGCTGTGAAGCGAGAAGAAGAAGAAGAGGTCGTCGTCGTCGGCAAGTACGCAGAGTGCGAATGGGACGGCGCGCGCGTGAGGGCAGTCGAACCAGAAGTGATGAGGGCTGTTTTCGGCACCCGATTAGCATCCCAAAAGACCCCGCAAAGAAAGAGAGAGAAAGAGACTTGCCGCTCGAGATGACGGGCATGTCTTCCTCGTCCTCTGCCGCGTTCAACAACGGAATCTCTTCAATCTCGACCCCATTATCCTCGTTTCGTTCCTCCTCCTCCCCTTCCGTTTTCACCCGCCTCCTCCGTGGCCGTGGCTGCCGCCGCGATCGCCCCCCTAATCGCTCCTCGTCGTCGTCGACGTCCTCCTCCTCCTCTTCCTCGTCATCTTCGCCGTCCAATTCGCGCAACGCCGCCCGCCGTTGCCGTTGCCGCCCTTTAACATCTTCGAGCAACAGTCTCGATTTCGGCATGAGGACGACGCCCGCCCCGCTGTGCCCGTTCCCCTTCCTGGTGCCAGAGGAGCCCGAGCCGCCGGTCGTAGTAGCCGAACCGTTGGTGCCTCCTCCCGCCTTGCCGGTAGTAGCATTGGCGGCGGCGGTCCCTCCAGTCTGAGGTGGTGAAGCCGCCGACGACGTCGTCGACATGGGCGAAGCCGCCCCTTCGACCACTTGAGGGTGCGCGGCGGCTCCCGCATCAAGGACCTGCCCTCCAAACACGCCCGCGAGGAACCTCAAGATCTTGTTGATCGTCTCTTCCTGCTTCTTGTGCTTCTCGCGACTCTGGACCGCCTCTTGCCAGAGGGCGTGGTTCCGCGCCTGGAGGTCCTTCAAGTCGGCCGAGATGGCCGTTTGGTGTTTCCGGATCGCGGCGAGGTCGGACAACAAGGTGGCGATGTTGAGCGAGGCGGCGGCGTGAGAGGAAGTGCCACCGGTCGCTGCTGAAGAGGAGGCGGAACGACCGTCGAGAGAGAGGCTGGAACCGGCAGCGGCGGCGGCGACGGCGGCGGCGGCGGCGGTTTCGCCCTTGCCGGCTTTTTGACGCTTGATCATGCAGAGGAGATCGGGTTGTCCGCGCATAAAATGCGGGTTCGAGAATTCGACTGCCGGCGGTAAGGTGTCAAAACTCGATGACGAGAGCGACCGAAAAAAAGGGGGACAAAACTTACGGACGTCGGCTTCCTCTGATTGGTCCCGCTTGAGTACGCCTTGCTGAAGATGTGGGACCTGCAGAGTTGCAGAGTGAGCGAGGCAATCCTCCCGGGCAAAGAGGGTGGAAGACTGTACCTTGTGGAAGCCGTACATGTTGAGTTGCCTGACGAACGAGCCAAAGTTGCTGTGTTTGAAGAAGCGAGGCAAGAGCTCTTTACCGAACCGGTCGGCCGAGGGGACTGTGCGGTGCGTGCGAGGGGTGAGTTGGTTCACTACTGGGGGAGAGAGAGGTGGGAACGGACCAAAGAACGAGTCTCCGTCGTCGCTCCACCTGATCAAGTCGTCTGTGGACTGATCTGCGACCATGCTGTTATTGGCCAGAGAGGGGGTCAGTACGCCCGCCCGCCCGCCCGCCCGGCCCGTTCGAAGGTGTGCGATGTGGCTCCCAACAGCAGAGCAGGCGGAGGAGCTCAACATGTCGAGACGAGACGAGACGGGGGGGCGCTGCGCACCTGTAGAGCTTGTTGAGGAAGGCGGGTACGCTCCTCTGCGTGGCTCTGTTTGGCCTGGTCGGGACTGGAGCCTGTGCGGCGAGCGTCGGAGCGAGTGCGAGCTCCATCACCGCCGAACCCGAACTGAGCGGGAGAGCGAGCGAGCGGGCGGACTGGGGCTTCGGGCGGAGAGCGAGAGAGCGTAAGATCCAGGCCTTTGCTCTGCTCCGTAGCTTGGACGGGCCGAGAGAGGAGAGGCGAGGCGAGGGAGAGAGCGACTCGGTCAACTTGCAACTCTTTCGACTCTTACAACTCGGCGATCATGGCACAGACGACGACGACGACGACGACGACGGAAGCGAGCACGAGCACGTCTACCACAGCCGATGCTTCCCCCGCTCCCGCTCCCCCAGCTCCCCCGGAAGCGGACCCGCTCCAAGGGTTGTCGCCGACCGACCTGCGGATCAAGCTAGACCAAGCGAGGAAGCAGCTCCGCGCCCACTTGGACAAGAAGCGCAAACTCGACCGCGACCTCGCAGTCCTCGAGCAGTCCATCTACGCCTTTGAAGGCTCGTACCTCTCGGACGCCCTCTTCCAACCACCCCCAAACAACAACAACAACCCCAACAACAACCCCGGTACTCAGTTTGGCAACATTATCAGAGGCTACGACTCGTACCTCAAGGCTCCGAGCGCATCGGCCCAGGACAGGAAACGCCTCCGCCCCGGAGACCCCCCGAGCGACAAGGAGCGCATGTTTAGCGCCAGCAGCGCAACCTTCCACAGGGTCAGCCCTGCCCGCTCCTTGCCTTGTTGTCGATACATGGAATCGCTATTGACCCGAGTCTACGCGCAGTCGATCGAGCTGAGGGCAGCCGAAACCGCCGCGAGCGTCAGCGTCGAACCCGAAAGCGACGACGACTACAGCGGATCGTCCAACAACCGCAGGAAACAGCGCAGCACCCGCCACTGAGACACTCCCTCCGTATCCATACATATTCCCCCCTGTCCTGTCCTGTCCGTACTCTTTGTGCCGCAGTAACCCTTGTTGTCATCAATGCAAGTCCTTTCTTTTCTTTTCTCGCCCAGTCGCGCCCTCTCGGAGCGAAAACCTCAGATAAGGAAGAGAGAAAATGCAAGTAGAGAGGTACAACAACGCCCGTTGACAGATGCAGCCCACCTCCCGACTCTTCCCCCGCCCCCAAGTCATCACTTGGCGGGTTTCCTGCTGCCAGTGCGCTGGTTATTCCGCCGCACCTTCTTGATCGCCGGACTGCTCGAAGCGTATACTATCTCCTCATCATCGCGAACGACAAACGAGTCATAGCTGCCCGACGCGCGCACCGAGGAAGTCAGCGAGGACGACTTCCCCTAGAAAAGAGAAGAGAGAGAGATGGCGGGAACTGACCTCCAATCTTCCGCTTCGTCCTCGAGTCCTCCTCCTCCTCCTCCTCCTCCTCCTCCATCCGCACCGTGATCGTCGTCTCCTCCCCCTCCTCGCGACCTCGGCGTGAGCGGGATCGGTCTCCTCCCCTTCCCGACCTTGTCGATCCACCTCGACCCCCCTCCTCTCGCATTCCCACCCCCACCAAACACGACCGGCGTCCCAAACCCCGGAGGCGCCTGCGTCGCCAACGAATCCCGATAAAACTGCGCCTGCGCGCCCGAGTCGTCGTCCTGCTCGTCGTTTTGCGAGGTCGTGATGGTGGCGGCGATAAAGTCGCGGTCGATCGAGTTCTCGGACGAGTAGCCCTCGGAGGAGAGTTCGGACCCGGACGCGGACGAGTTGACCGCCTCGAGGTCAAAGATGCCAAACCTCGACGCCTGCTTGTGCGTCAACACGAGCTTCTTCTTCCCCTTCTTCCCGTGCGCCTTCTCCTCCTTGCCCTTCTTCTTCTTGTTGTTGCGCGCAGCATTGTCGTCGTCGTCGTCTGCAGTCTTGCGCCGTTTCGCGGCGCGACCGGGATCGGCTTCAAAGGAGCCTTCGAGAGGTCCACCGCTCCCCAGCATCTCTTCATCCGAATCATGCACGACCACGACTCCCTCGTCCTCCTCTTCACCACCATCCGCTGCTGCCTTCGGTTCTGCGCGAACCTTTCCTCTGCGGAGACGGTTCAACGCCTTGACGGGTTGAGTCTCCGCCCGCTGCTGGTGGTCTTGTTCACTCGCCGGCAAAGTTTGACGGCGAGGACCAGGACCAGGATCGGGACCAGGACCAGGACCAGGACCAGGACGGCTCATCACGGGCGAAGACGCCTCGGACGAGTCGGGCACGGCGAGGCGACGCATCGGAGCCATCATGACTGCCGGACTAGGCAAGGACAAAGAAGCGTCGGCGGCGGCGGCGAGAGATCTGGAGGAGGAGGATCCCGCTGCTGGCGGCGGCGGGTTGTTGTTGTTGACGCGCCGAGGCCCGGCAGCCTGTCGGACCGGCGAAGAGGAGGGTACGACCACCACCGCCTGCTGCGCCGGTGCAGGTCCGGGTCCGAGTACGGGCGCAAGCTTTCCTGCGGGACGGAACCCTGTCCCGACTCCCGCCGCCGCCGACGGCCGTTGAAGAGGAGGAGGAGGAGCAGCAGCAGCAGGGCGC
The DNA here is from genome assembly GCA_023628275.1 of Rhodotorula sp. M30-05A-2. NCBI lineage: Eukaryota > Fungi > Basidiomycota > Microbotryomycetes > Sporidiobolales > Sporidiobolaceae > Rhodotorula > Rhodotorula sp. M30-05A-2. The sequence goes on along the minus strand of JAMALC010000086.1, from coordinate 41,746 downwards.
GGAGGGGCCGGCGGAGGCGGCATGATGATCTCGGCGGGACGCGCGGCGTCGGTGCTGCTTGTTTTCGTGGTCGAGGTCTGACGTTGAGCGGCAGCCGCAGCATCGGCGCGTCTTTGGGCCTCGGCGATACAGGCGTCAAAGTCTTCGTCCGCAAGCTCAAAGTCGATCATGCTGTACTCGTCCTCTTCTTCGGCGGCGGCGGCAGCGGCCGTGGTGGTGGTATGGGTAATCGCCTCCGGTACGGGTGCTGGCGGCGCAGCTTTCGCGGCCGGAGCTCGCTGGGAAACGACAACCTCGACAGCATCCTCATCATCAGAGTCGTCGATGATGATCGCTCCGGCCGTGCCGGGATCTTGCCGTGGCTCCACGGGCGCGGACGGTTTGCGGATGATGGCGCCGGCGAGGAGCTGACTGTCGGACATGATCAAGTCAAAGTCAAAGCCGTCGTCCAAGTCGATCGAGTAGTCCTCGGTTCGTTCCGGCGGCGGCGGCGGCGGCGGAGCCGGCAATGCTTCATGACCTTGACCTGGACCTGGACCTCGAGCGGTCGAAGAGGTGCGACTGAGCGGACGAGAGGGCGGCTTGGCGACCTGCAGCGGCGAAGAAGGCGAGACGATCGCGTGCATCGGAGAAGACGATACGTGGCTCGGCGGTGCCGCGATGGGTCGAGATGGAAGAAGAATGGGCGGCGATTTTGGGCGAGCGAGATCGCCAAAGAGCTCGTCCGCCAGAGGATCCGGCTCGGCTTTCGACGACGTGCGGAAAAGGTTCTGGCGAGAGGAGTGTGACGACGGTTCGGGGGTGATGCCCGTCGCCGCGACGACATCCGTCGCAAACGGGAACGAAGGCGGCACCCCGTCGTCGTCGTCGTCGTTGAATTTGGGCAGATAGCGTTTCAGGCGACGGTGACGCGGCGACGGCCCTGCGCGATCCTCTGCCCGAAAGACCTGGACGAGCTTGGGTTCGAACGCCGTCGAGTGCTTGTCGTGCCAGTCGTCGAGCGCCTTGGTGTTGCCGTCCGCCAACGCTTCGACCGCCCGCAGCGACGCGATCAAGTCATCAAAGCGACGACTGTGGCGCGAGATGCGATGCGCTGAGCCGGCCAACTCCCGACTGAACGGGAGCTCTTCGATGTCGTCGAACCGCCGAGGGCGGATGGAGCGGCCTGCCGAGTCGCACTGCCAGCGGGAACGGAGCTCCGTCTCCTGCTCGAAAGTGAGGAGCGCGGCCGACTTGCGCTCGCGCAGGAGTTGCGAAGGAGCAGGCGGTTTGGCCTTTTTGGCGGCGGCGACTTGGCCGGCCGTGCGGAAGCCGAGGAAAGCGTCGTCCGGCGCGTTAGCCCGGATGTCGACCTTGCGCTTCTCTTTCTTGCTCTCGTTCAGCGCCTTGCGTTCGAGGCGAGAGTGCCCGTTCATCGTCATCTTTTCGATGTCGAGCGGTTGCGCCTTGATCTCGACCTGCTCGCACTTGGGCTTGATATGATCGGGCAACAAGCGTTCGCCGTCGACGTACAAGTCAAAGATCTTGTTCGACGTGAGCGCGTTCTGGACGTCATTGTAGGCGTCGTTGGCTTGGTCCCAGCTCTTCTCTTCGCGGCCCTCCGTCATGAGGACGGTGATGTGACCGTCGCGAGCACGACCAGTGCGGCCGACACGTTGGAGCATCCGGATCGGAGACTTGTTCGATTCGTAACAGATGATCAGGTCGATCTCGCCGATGTCGAGACCCTCTTCGCCGATGGACGTCGCGACGAGGACGTTGTAGTGCCCTTTTTTGAACCGCCGAATGGTCTGTGGGAGCCAGCGGCCGTCAGTTTCGCGAACCCCCATCCCACCTTGAATGCCCCAGCGACGTCGAGCTCACCTCGAGTTGCTCCTTCTGCGACTTGCCCTTGACCCCCTTCGAGGACGCCTGCCCGACAAAGGCCGTCGCCTTGATCAGAGGCTTTTGCGTGTTCAAGCACGCGACAATCTCCTCGACGACGGCTCGAAAGTTGCAAAAGATCATGACGCGGGTCTCGCGCTTGTCGCCGTACTCGTCGACGAGGTTCAACGACGACTTGAAGTGCTCGAGGCAGATCGAGCGGAGCATCTCCATCTTGGGGTGGCCGACGTAGCCCGGATGAGCTCGCAAGGCCGAAGTCTCACGCAAGATGTCACGGAAGCCGGGTTGCTGCACGAGGGCCTTGGAACCATTCTGCTGAAGATCTTTGACGACCGACTCGAACGACGTGACGGATTGGACGGTCAAGTACTCGATCGCGCGGGCCATGGCGGCGAGGGTCTTGATCATCGGGAAGTACTTTCCGTTCGCTTGTCGTCCGCCGGGGAGCTGGTTGATCTTCTGGTACGCCTGCTGGACGCCGTAGGGCGAGAGGAGTGACGGATCCTTTTGATAGATGAGCTTGGCGGCGAGCAGCGGGCCGTGAAAAGGTCGCATCAGGGCGATCCATTTGTCGCGGAGGTCGCTGAGATTCTTGCCGAGAGGCAATACGCGCAAGTCGAACGATTTCTTGTGGATGTACTGCCGGATGTCGATCGAGTCTTCGGCGCGGACCTCGATTCGGCCAATCTGTTCACGTTCACGCCAACGAGAGAGTGAGTAAGCGGACCTCCCGAAAAAAAGGGCAGGACGCCGCCGACGCACGTGCAAGTTGTCGATGACTTCCTGCACTGCTTCGCCGCGTGCACCCGGGGTCGCGGTGAGTGCGAGCACGCGAAAGTGCGGGTTCCGACTCATCATGTACCGGATGACGCCGCAGTACGAGTAGTCTCCGCTCGCGCGGTGCGCTTCGTCGATGACCACGCACGTGACATCGCGCGGATCGAGGCGCCCCTTGGCGAGATCGCGTTCGACCGTTTGCGGTGTCGAGTAGATGACGCGCTTCGTGAGCCAGCCCACAGACCGGAGTCTCGGGGCGGTTCCGCCGGTGAGCTCGATGCAGTCGGCTTGCGGGATCCCGGCGATGTAGTGACAAGCTTTGATTTGCTGAGTCACGAGCGGACGAGTCGGCGCGAGGAAGAGCACCTTGCCCTTCGGATACCAGCGATAGAAGTTGAGCCTGTCCGTCGCGAGTTGTGGCGAGGTGAGGTCAGCTCGGCGGAGGAGCAAATCACAGAAGGGTGCCGGGAAGTGGCTCACATGACGACGGCTGCGATGAATGTCTTTCCGAGACCGGTCGGCAGACTGACGAGCGTGTTGTCGAACAGTGCTCGTTGGATAATGTTGAGTTGATACGAACGCAGCGGCTTGTCCGCTTGAACGGGATAGACGAACGTCTGCGCGGCGTTCTCGTCGGGGGCCCACTTGATGGGGAGGATGGGTGCGTTCGGATCGTACGAAGTGTCGACCAGGAACTCGTCGTCGCCGTCGTCGGAATCGTCGTCGAGCACTTCCTCGTCGTCATCATCCCAGGGTTCCTCGTCCGACGCGTACGCCTTCTGCTTGCCCTTTCCGCTCTTGCCCTTGGCCTTGGCTTTCGCGACTGCGGCGTTCTTCTTGCTCCATCCATGCCTCGCAAACGTGGCGGGATCCCAAGTCTTGCTGAGCCTGACCTTGGCACGAGTCTCGCCGCCGACTCCGGCCGCGTTTGCGCTGTTTGTCCGCGAGGGTCCTGCGACGGGTTGCGGCTTGGGCGGTTTGGGAGCTATCGCCGCGCCAAACAGGTCCCGCTGGACGAGGCCCGGCTTGCTGACGACGGTTCGAGGTGGCAGCGCGGTTCCGTTCACGTACGCCGACTCGATGGCGTCGAGAGCCAGGAGCGCCGAATCGTCGATAATCTCAAGATCGGAAAAGTCGTCGTCCGACATGGCAGCGCTTATAGCCTATAGTCCGCCGCCTTGTCGGATGCTTGTCATCAGCCGACAGCGCTGGAAGACCACGACGAGCCCTGTTGCTGCCCGGCTAGCACCTGCAGGCGCCTGTTGGAGCGCAGCGGACGACCCCACCCTGCAAGCACAGCCGTATGCGAGCGTCGGAGTCGCTATGGCGAAGGCGATCAGCTCCAGCCAAATTGACTTTGCTTCCGCGCGGATGTCGCGTCGCGGCGCGCGAAAACAAAAACAAATTCGAGCTGGCCGTGCGTACGGCCCAAGCTGTGCGGGTAGCCTATGCGAGCAAGTCGCAAACTGTAGAGCGCCGAAGGACTGTCCCTTCCCCTTGCAAATTCTCACGATCCGAGGACCGCGAGACAGGTTTGAAGTATGTACATTGGACGAGAAGATGCGACTATGCCAGACTACGCACAACAACGGGGCACAGATCACCGAAGCTTGACAACGCCAATCACACCACAGAGACCGGCGATCCCGACCGACCGACCCGAAAGAACCCAAGCGCAAGCCTATGTACAAGGTCTTCCTCCTCCTCCTCCGCCACTTGGGGGGGCCCTCACTCACTCCTGCGCCCACCCCTTCTCTTGCTGCTCTGCCTTCGACTTCGTACGTTCGTTGAACGCTTTCAACCCCCGCGGACGCTCCTCCGTCGGAGACTCGGGCGGCGTCGCCAGCCAGCCGAACGCCTGGCCCGTTTTCGTCAACGCCGTGGTCGTGGTCGCCGCCGTCGGCGGTGGCGTCGAGGCAGCCGACGCCGCTTTGGCCGCATTGCTGCTGAAGGGAGCGCGTTGTTGTGGTTGCGGGAAGGAGCGCTTCTCAATGAGCGACTCTGCCGAGCGAGTCGCCAGCGCAGACTGAAGCTGCTTCCTCGGACCTACCGAAACCGAGTGTCCTGTGTCAGCGAGTCGCAAATGTCTCCCGACTCGCGCTTCGACTCACCGATCGCAGCAGCCGAAGACGCCGTAACTTGGCTCGGCTGACTCAACGGTCGCGAAGTCACGCCGCCCTGCCCGCCGCCGCCGACGAAGGAGGCCTTGTTTCCGGGCCGAACAGAAAGAGCTGGACCGACCCGCGGCACCGCGCTGAAAGTCGACGCGGCCGAGGTGCCGACAGCTGGCGTCGCCCTCGTGGCCGCTGCTCGAGTGGGTCCCGCACGAACGTGGATCGGCGTGGGCGTTTCGGGCGAATCGGGCAAGCGCATCCTGCCGTCGCCGCCACCGCGCGGAGGAGTGTACAGACCGCCGGGGAGCGGAGTGTGCTGTTCCGACGGAGCCGTCGGCTTGACGTGCTGCTGCGAGTTCTGGAGTGGGGGGAAATCGCCTTCGTTCGCCGGAGGCGGTAGGATCGCCGGTGGCGCGGGAAACGAGACCGGTCCGTTTCCGAGCAACAAGCGGCATTGCTCCTTTTCCGAGCGAGAGAACACTGGCGGGCGGAGGAAGGTTTTCGAGTCAGTCAGCAAGGTACGAGGCCTGCCGTGTGGATTGGACGAACCGGAGCAGCGCTGCATGGAAATGTTGATGACGGAAGCCATGCGGCGGTAGCCGAGCGCCTCGCCGCCGGGCCGCCGAGAATACATCAAGGCATGGCGAATGCACTCTGTAGGGCGAACCGCCGCCATCAGCACCAGATTACAATGCCCCCGCGAGAAAAGCGACAGGCAGACTCACCGTGCGCGCACATGAAGAGAGCTTCGCGGAGTTCGGCGTCCCACAAGTCTTGCCGCTGCCAAGGAAACTGTCGGGAGGGAACAACAAAATGGTCATCAGTCGTGCGCTTTAAACCGACTTGTGCCCGAAAGGGGCGCACCTTGGCGATGATCGAAGCCAAGTTGAAGTAAGCACGCTCGAACGGGCGTTCGCGAAAGCCGACCTGCTGCAAGCGATCTTATCACATCAGTCTCCTTAGAGGCATTGCTCGAAGGGTAGATTCGTGGACTCACAGCGTTCGTGCAGTAGTCGATGAGCTGATCCAAGTCGGTGCGGGTGAGCAGCTTTTCGGGGAGGCGGAACCCTTCGGGCGGAAGGTGCGGCAACGGAGCAGCGGCAGGCGAATGGCTCGGCTGCGAAAAGTACACCGACTGATCAAACAGCTGCAATCTTACTTCGTGTCAACGTCCGAGTCCTTTCTGAGGTGACGAAAGAGAAAGAGAGCTCACGTCGCGAAGCAGCTCGCCGGCGCGTTCCCACTTGACGCGGACGGTGCGGTCTCCCAACCTCGAGCGGTCCCGATTGAGGATGAACTCGCTTGCGCGCTCTTGCGAGAAGCACTCGATGTAGCAGTGCGGAAGCGTGCGCCCGCTCGCGCTAGAGGCGCACCCAGCGAGAAGGGGGGATCAGCCCCGCGCGAGTTTTAAGAAGGTCCTCGACTCGGAGCGTAGACTTACCGGTGCAAGATGAGGTGGATCGGCAGGACGACTTGAGAAGCGGGAGCGAGTATACCCCTCGGAAGCCAGGACTCGAGATGAGCGACGGTCGTGTTGAACGGAATCTGCGCCGGTCGAGAGAAGAGACCGATAAGTCAGTTGAGGTGGCCCCGAAAATGCGGGAACTTGACAGAAGAACGACTCACGTTCTCAATCTTGACGATCGGCCATTCCCTCGGTTCGAGCGAAGAGCCGTCCACTTGAGGCGCAAGCTGGAACGTGCGCATGGGCGACTGCTGCGCCGGACTCGCGAACCCCGACTTGGCGACCGGAGAGTGCTGCTTCTCCGACGGCGACAGCGACGCCTTGCCCGCCTTCCCGGCATAGCTCTGCCGCTTCCTGTGAGTCATCCGCGGAGGAGTCACGTAGCTGGAAAGGGGCGGAGCCGGCATCCCGAGCAGTCCAAGTCCGGGCGTCGCCATCCCGGGCCCCTGCTGCTGCTGGAGGTCGGCCTCCCGCATCAATCCTCCGTGCGGGATCTGAACCGGTCCACCACCAGTCGGCAGAAAACCGCTTTCGGCAGTCGGTCCGTATTCGTAGGGCGACCCGAAAGGCGGATACGAACTGCTGCGACTTCCGCCAAAGGAGGGCGCGCCGTAGCCGAAAGGGTAAGGGTCATCGCGCGTGATGGGCGGGGAAGGCAGATTTCCGTAATCTCCGTACGCTTGCGTGTAGAATGGCGAAGTCGAGGCCGGAGAGGGAGTACGGCACGGCGAAGGAGGCGAAGCAGGAAGCTTGGGAGGCGCATGCGGAGCGGCCGAACCTTGCGGCGGTGACGTGGTCACAGCAGTCTCGAGCGTGGAAGGCGAGCTCGCCGGACGGTTCTGAGCGGGTGACGCCGTTGCGTCCGTCTCTGGAGAGCCTGCCGAGGTCGAAGGAGAGCCGACGGCCGAGCGGCACCGAGGAGGAAGCGAAGCCGTCTCCACCTCGAGCGGTTCCGCTTTCTCTCGCTCCGCCGTACGGGGAGGCGAGGCGACCACTTTCTCGTCGCCTTCGAAAGGGGCGACTTGCTTGGCCGTGGATTCCACTCGAGTCGCCTGCGTCGAAATCGGGTAGGAAGACGCCACCGATGGCGGCGGGTTCAGCGCTTCCTGGCGAGCGGCGAACATCTCGTGCATCATGTACTGCACCACAAACGACATCAAACCCTCTCGGTCAGTACTTTCTGGGCGAACAAGACATCGAGTGGGAGTTCGAAAGGTAAAACAAAGCCCACCTGGTGACCTGCTTCGAGTCCGTACGGTTGATCAGCGGCAGACGGGTGCAGCTGAGGAACGCACGGGCCGACTACGAGCGACGCAGCGTCTCCCATCGGATCGAGAGCCGACGAGAACGCGAACTGGAGCTGCGTTGGGAGTTGCGGTTCCGGTCGCGGTTGCGGTTCCGGCCGCGGTTGTGGATGCGAGACCGGTCCGTGCGAGAAGTAATGGATCGAAAAGGCGTTGGCCTTGGCATCGTCGTTAGCGGCAGTCGTCGTCGTCGTCGTCGTCGTCGTCGTCGTCGTCGTCGTCTTGATACCCGACTCGTCCGAGAGCGCCTTGCGATGCTGCGCCGTCTTCTTGCTCGGCGAAGTCCCTCCTCCTCCGCCGCCTCCCCCAGAGCCCGCCGCGGATTGCCACCCACACGCAATACACCGATACATCTTCTTCGTCTCGGTCTCGACCTCGCCGCCGAGACTCTTGTCCGGTTCGATCTCGAGCCCCGTCTCGGCGTCGACGATCCGGACGCCGCGCATGACCCACCCGAGGTGATCGCGACAGATGCGGCAATGGCACGGTGACAGTTGACAGAACGAGTGGGCTTGGCATCCTTGGACTTGGCACTGAGCGTCCAGAGGCGGTGCCGGTGCGGTCGCGGTCGCGGTCGCGGTCGCCGGAGCAGGGGCAGGCGCGGTCGTTTCCGGGTACCGAGTCTTTTCTGGCGAACTCGCGGCCAACGGCGTCCCGTGCGACGCGAGCATGCCACCGAGTACCGACGAAGTAGCAAGTACAGTCTGAGTAGGAATGGCTTGCGAGGATCCGGGACCGCTGCCGCCGCCGCCGCCGCCGAACTGGACCGGAAACGTGACCAAGTCGGTCTTGAACTGCGGCGGTTGCTGCTGCGCGGATCCAGTCGCGGGATGCGACGTGTGTTGGTTCGGGACGTGAACGACCTGCGGAGGAGGTGGGGGAGGAAGAGGCCAAGTCCCCGCGAGGTAAGAATCAATGTGGCGCAACGGCACCGGCGGCCACGGCGTCAAGATTGGCGCGTGGTGACCGTAAGGGACCATTCCCGACGACGTCGAAAGGAACACAGGCACAGGCGCCGCCGGAGGAGGAGCAGGTGGCGGTGGAACGCTGACGAGGACGAGGTTCGGAGTGGCGCCGGCGGAAGAAGGAGGGGCGGGAGAAGGAGACGCCGCGACTTGAGGGACGAACGGCAGCGCGAGGTGGTGCAGCAGAGAGGACGCGCTCGTCGATGGTGGTGGTGGTGCAGGCGTAGGAGAGAACAGCAGGGTAGACGCTGCCGAGCTCGGACTCGGACTGTGCGCGAGGGCGCCACCGCCAAAGACGCCACCGACGACGTTTCCGGAGGAGGGAGAAGTGCAGCTCTCGGTATAAGACGGCGGTGGCGGCGGGTGTTGCTGTTGTTGAGGGAGCAGTACGCCATGCTGAATCGTCGCGAGAGGGGGGACTCGAGTCCCCGTGCTGGTGGACGGAGGCGGAAGACGGTGTTCGCACGGCGGGAAAGGGAGCGGCGCGAATTTCGCCGTGCCGGTGAACGAGACGCCGTACGTCTGACTCGGAGGCGGAGGAGGAGGAGGGGGCTGCTGAGGCTGTTGGTGGTCTGCTTGAGGCGCGTGCATGTACGCAGCGCCCGTCGTCGGAGCGGGAACTGCGCGAGGGAGACAGAACGAGATGTCAATTGTTGGCGAGGCGACGAACGCTACCCAGACGAGGAAGCGGGCAGCGGGTCCCGCATCCAGAGTCAGGAGTCCATTCGAGCTTGTCGCTCACCTGGGTGCTGCGCCTGTCCGGAGGTCGGGGGAGCCGTCGAGCCCGGACGAGTCGCCGCCGCCGTCGTCGTTCCTGAAGCGGACGCCTGCATCTGTTCGTCCTGGTGCGCTTGCACGGGGACTCGGGCGACGACTGGCGGACGCTGTATGTAATCTGGCTTGTACGTCATCCCCAGTGCGTCGAGGAGAGAGAGCGAGGCTGAGCGAGGAGGGAAAGGGGCAATGTCAACTTGGAAGCAGGGTGGTGGTCGCTCGTGAGAACCTCGCCGTCGGGCCGGCGCTGGGTGGCCCCGAAACCTACCTTTGAGTCGAGCTCGAGGCTGTTGCCCGAATGCGCAGACCCGCGGGGCAGAAGAGAGGAAAGGAAGGGCGCCGAGAAGAGACGAACGCGACGAGGACCCTTGGTTGGTCGACGGCGCGTACGCTCCTGCCTAGGGTCAGTGAGACTGCCAAGAAGAGCTCTTTCTCGCTCTCTCTGCGCGAGTGCGTGGCTTTCTAGCTCTCGTGGGCAGTGCGGGACAGGGCATGCGAGAGAGAAAGAAAGAAAACAGGTCATTGGAACATCGTCCCTGAAGGAATGGGCGGTTTGTTCGATCATATCGACGCGTCCGTTTGTCCAGTCGGTTTGCGACTAAGCGCAAGTCCGGTCCGCCCCGGAGTCCGAGAAGAGCCGTGCGCCCAGCGTAAAGCGAAAAACGGACAGCTCCGGAGCGTCATCCATGAACTCCGGAACGGCGAAACGAAGGTGTTGGGCATTCGGTTCTCGCAAGTAATACTGTTGATTATTAGCATGGGTCGGCGATCCGGGTTGCCGGGTGGAAACAGCCCAAGTCGAAGAGTCGAGTCGGACCTAGCTTCTCGGAGGAGAAGAGCCGACATCATCGCTGCCTCGACCTCGCGCTCGACTGGTTTGACAGGACGACTTAGAGACCAGCTTAGGCTCGCAAGACTGGATACAGTGACTGGTCTCGCCCTCCGTCGTCGTCGCCTCGTCCCCTCTCCTCCGTCTCGTTCAACACGGCGCCGTGCTGCGATGACAACTCTCTCGTACGCCAGCTACCGCCAGCGGGCCGCAGAAGGCTTCGAATCCCTCGCAGCGACATTGCTCGCTCGCAGAACGGCCGGCGACACTCCAGGCAGCGACGAGATCAAATCGCTCACCCTCGCAGTCTTGAACGGCGTCGGCGCCACGAGATCGCAACAGGCGCAGGAGACTAAGGACGCAGAACACGCCGAGGAGAAGTGGCAGATCGAGGCAAAGCAGGCGGCACTAACACGAGCGCTCGAAGTCGTCGTCGAGCAATCGGTGCCTTTTGCTTCCCAGCCTTCCCTCATCGAACCCTTGTCCTAATCGAATACTTCTCCAGGTCGAGAACGACAAGGCAGCACCAGCCGGTCACCTCACCGACGTGCTCGACATCGTCCTCGCCACAGCCGAAGACGGTCAGTTTCGACCCGACCCGTCTTTTAGACGAAGCGACGAGAACTCGCGAGAGAGAGGCCTCTTAGATGAGGAGAAACTGACCAGTGATCCCTCCCTGCGTGGCTGATACCGTGACAGGCTACATCGATGACACCATTCCGATGACCGTCCTCGCCGGCTTGCTCGAATTGCGGCCGGTATCGGATTGCGAGCCCATCTTGGGTTACATCGAGACTCGAATCTCGCGCCTCACCCTGGTCGGTCCTCGCTTTTGCCTCCTCCTTTCTAAAATCATGTACACTCACGTACGGTCTCGCGATCTTTTGCAGGGCATGGAGTACCAACGCGGTCGCGGTCCGATCCTACTCCGCCTCCTCAACGACCTCCTCCGGCGCTTGCCCCGCTCGCAATCACACTCCGTCATCCTCAGCGGCCGGATCCTCATGCTCCTCAGCTGGGTCTACCCGCTGAACGAAAAGAGTGGAGTCAACCTGCGGGGAAACTTCAACGTCGGGAAAGGGTTCAGCTTCTCGGACGGCAAGGCAGAACAGGAGGGGGAGGGGAAGGACGCGACGGCGCAGCGGATCGAGGTCGACCACGCTCAAGGTGGTCAAGCGTCTCAAAAGACAGAAGTCGAGGAAGGGGAAGAGGCCGAAGAGAGCAAGGAGAGCGGAACTTCGGGTACGTCACCACGCTGCTACCTGTTTCTGGCCGAATGAAAGAGCACGAATCGACAAGATTTATCACGCTAATGGCTTTCTTGGTGGGAAACAGCCGACTCGGCATCGTTTTACGGCACTTTCTGGTCCCTCCAACGCTACTTTATCAACCCGCCTTTGCTTTTCCAACCTCCCGCAGCCTCAACCTCGACCTCGACCTCCACAACGCCTTTCTCCTCGTTGCGGGACGGAGTCCGAGCTACCCTGCTCGCGTTCCGTGCCGCGACAAAAAAGGCGAAAGACCTCACTGGCTCCTCAACAGAATCGTCCTCGGCGACGAAGGCAAGGAGTGCAGTCTCGGCAGGTCCGGCCAAGTCGGAGGGGGGAAGCCGCCGTACCGTGGACGAGGAAGACGACGACGACGACGACGACGACGAGAAGATGGACTCGTCGGAACAGGCGCTCGAGGAGTACTTTTTCCCAAAGTTCTTGACCAGTCCAGACTTGCTCGAACTCGAGGTGAGCCCCGCTTCCTCCTCACTCACTCACTCACTCGGCTAACTCGAACAAGACGATTCAAATCGAATCTGTTACTGACGCATCCTCGCACGCGCGCCAACGAAACGCAGCTCGCAGACCCAAGTTTCCGCCGGCAGATCCTCGTCCAAATCCTCATCCTGTTCCAATACCTCCTCGGTTTCTCACCGAGCGAACGCCTCCGGACCGAAAAACTCCCCGTCACCAACATGTCGGCGTACCCGGCGTACGTCCTCCCGAGCGAGGTCGAGACTTGGGTGCGCGAGTTGCGCAGTCGGACGCTGGACGAGTTGGATGCGATGGAGGGAGGGAGGAGGTTCAGGAAGGCGGTGCAGCTCGTGCTGCAGCGGGATCAGAATTGGGTGAGTTCTTGTCTTTTTACCCTTCGTTCGAGCTCGGGTTGGCATGAGCAGAGACGCTCTGTCGATCGAAGGGGCGGTCAGGAGACTCGGTGCTGAACCCGTGACTTTTTTTTTTCCAGATCGACTGGAAACTGCGCAGCTGCACCTCGTTCCTCTTGCCGCCCATGGATGCAGCCGCGCAGTCCGAGAAAGCTCGCAACAAGCTCCGGGCGACGATGCGGAAACCGAAACGGTATCCCTACCGGATGGGCAACGCCAACCTCAGTCGGACATGGGAGAAGAACTTGACCAGCTTGGACGATCTCGAGCCTGAAATTGCGTGAGTCCTCGGGTCCTGGCCTTCTCTCGCGGCTTCACGCACTCGAGGGAGTTCAAGGCTCGGTGCACTGATTTCGTTTGCTCTCGTTTAGCGACGACGAGCTGAGCTTCATTCTACGCGAGTACCGTTTGGAGAAGAACCGGATCAAACAGCAGGAAGCGCAGCTCGCTCGCGCGGCGCCGGCAAGTCCGCAGCGGTACGAGATTGAGCGGGCGCTCGAACAGGTTCGTCTGCACTCTCGCTTTCCCAGGAGTCATCCTGATGACCTTGAACCCTGACGTCTCTGCGACGGCCCCTCAAAAAAAAACAGCGACGGACCCGTCTCCAAGCGTTGCACTGGCGCGCGATCCGATCCGCATCGACTCAGTACCTCCGCTTCTTTTCTCAAATCGGCGCCGGCAACCTCGAAAAACTCGAACAACTCGTCGATGAGGAGCGGAGAAAACGGGAAGACGAAGCCGAGGCAGCGGCGGAAGCTGCGCGGACGACGGGTGACCAGCGTGAAGCACGTGCTTCGGCGGCGCCGGCGGTCGAGTACGACAGCGATACGAGCGTGATCAAGTTGACCAAGGTCGATACGCCCGAGGTCCCCGCCGTCGCTGATGGTCAGCAGGAGGAGGTGGGCGCGTCGAGCAAGAGCGAGATCAAGGCAGACGCTGGCACCGAGGGAGGAGATGAAGCCGGGACGCCGCCTCCTCCGTCCGCAATGGACGCCAAACCTCAGGGCGAGAAGGACGACGGCGACGAGCCTGGGACGCCACCTCCGCCACCAACATCATCGTCGACGGCCAAGGTGATCGTTGACCTTACGTCGCCCGGGACGCCGAAACGACCGCGCGAGGACGAGGGAGGAGACATTGCGATGCAGGAGGGCGAAGTCGTCTCCAAACGACTCAAGGTGGAGTAGGCTTTGACGCACATGCAAGAAATCCCTTACATGATCCCGAGCCTTGTGGGTAGGGATGAGGCAGGGACTTGCTCGCTCGCTTCGCGGCCAGCTCTCAAGGCCAGATCTTGCTGCTTCCGAAGCAACATTGCTATTCACCAGCCCACAAGCTTCAAGCGCTACACCGCAAGTTCTGCAACGAGTTCCAAGGAAGGATGTTGACCTTCGCTCCACAGCGGCAGACGCTGTCTCGGGGAGAGGAAAGGAAAAACGCCAAAAGTCAGCAGCATCATCAAAAAGCCGGTGGGAAAGGAACAACGAGGACTCAACACATGCTCGCAACCTCCGAAGCGTTGGAGGACGCGCAGGCACGACTTGCACCGTACGCCGTGGACTTGCTTGGCGAGTTTGGCGGCGGCGTCGTCGTCTGCGTCCGCCGCGCAGGCTTGCGTTTCGAGATGCTGAATCGCCCGGGGTTTCGCATGTGGTCAGCTCTCTGCGGCCGCCGGCGACGTTGCCAACACTTCCGCACGCAAACTAACCGTGGGAGCCTTGCAGGCCGAGCAAGTCTGCCTCCCGCATTTCGAGCAGGTCAAGTCGACCTTGGGCTTGAAATCTCCGCCGAGAAAAGTCGAGCACTCGGACTTGTAGCAGTAGACGCGATTCTTGGTATCGTACTCCTTCTTGGCTTTGTTGAACACGCGAGCGGTCTGGGCGGAAACAAACCGCATCGCCCAATTGGTGAGAATCGCTTGCTGGCAACATTTCGGTGGGTAGAGCGATTCGTCCCTCGCCGCGAGGAGCAAGGCCTGGTCCAGGCAGGGTCGGCAGAAGTGGTGTTGGCACAAAGTCAAACTTTGAATCAAGTCGTCCGAGCCGAGACAGATGACGCAGCGCTGCTCGCCCCGAAGCACCGCACGCGCTTCAGAAGTGGCGGCGATGCCGGTCGTCTTTGCGCTCGGTCCGGCGCGAGGAAGGCGGGGATCAGAGGCACTCGTCGAAGGCGAGGCCAAAACTGAACCGGCCGGGCGTTGGACCGCGCTCAAGCTCGTCGCCACCTGTTCGGACCTCTCCCTCTGCCTGCGGATGGTGTCCAACGAGACTCCGGTCTGTTGCGCCCTCTCCAGATCCGTGGCCAGTTGCTGGTCCCGCAAGCCGCTCGAAAAAGTCTGCAGCTCTTGCTGCCACAGCTGGATGGCGAGCGCCTCGTCCGGAGGCAATTCGGGGCGAGACGATGACGCCGCGAGTTGGACGAGGTCTTGAGCGTCGGCGGTCGAGAGGTGGGCGGCCTGGCGCAGGCTGGCGAGCTCTTGGGCAGAAAGACGGGAGGTCATGCTCGAATGCCGAATGCTCGAAGGCTTGTCAGAGGCGCAGAGGGAAAGAGAGCTCTGGGCGAGAGGACGAAGCGGTCGGTTCGAGAGGCCTTCTCACCCAGCTTGGAAAGGTAATTCACCCTCGGCTGAGCTTAGGAACGCCCGGACGAGCCCTATTACAAGCACATCTTTCACGAAACATCTTCCGGCGAGCAGCCCACCCTTTCCAGAACCGTCCCTCGTCGCGAGCATTTGCACGAAGCGACCTTTCGTCCTTTTTTCTCTCAGCCCGTTCTTGAGCTTGATATTCCTCTGCTCGGGTAGCCAGGGCAAACAACCTAGGAAGACCAAGTGCCAGCGAATAGGCAGGGGGCGTCGCATGTACAAGAGCAACCACTGATTTGAAGACCGAACGACGGGCAAAGCTGGCTCTCTCAGCTTGTCCCCTAAACGACTGAAAGGGGGACAGGGCTTTTCGCGCGCGCGACAGAAGAGGAGCTTCACCGTTTCGTTGGTCAGTGACTCCCGAGGGTGAGAGAGGCTCGCAGGCACCCGCGAAGGGCCAGAGAACTTCCGAACATGCGAAAGTGAAACGGGGTGAAAGCGTCCGTTTGACGCTCGAATCAGTCGTGCGATCCGCCATGCGCTCGTCTTGCTACATTTACATCAAGGTACTACGCCGCTGGCCCCCCAACCAGCCAAGAGACCTGCCTGCGCGAGTCGCGCTTTTCTCGGCGCGTGCTCCTCCAGCCACCCGAAGGCGGGCTCCTCACCGTACCGTGCAATCACGACGTCGTACTGGTCCACCTCTTGCGCCCAGTCCATCATGTAATGGAAGAGTAGGGAATCGAACTCGGACTCCCAATGGAGGAACTTGACCGCCCGCCCCGTCACCTCGATACCGTTCGCACGCGCACTGTCAAGTGCGAGGCGCAAGCCTTCCTCCGAAGTGCCAAGCGACCACTGTGGTCGCATAGCGTTCCGGATAGCGTTCGCATAGTCGTGCAAGTTGGCAGAACCGTAATGCTTGAAGCGGTCTTCGATCTCATCCGGAGTTGCGCCGACAATGTGGTCGAGGCGAATCTGGCGTAGTTGTGGCGGCCGGCCTCGTCCAGTCAGGGCTTGAAGTACGCGGTCGGTCGCCGGCGCCGAATCGTCGAAACCGATGGATTCCAGAGTCGCCGTCGGGAGGTAAGCGAGTAAATCGGTTTCGAAAAAGGTACCCTCCCCGAGCTCGAGGTGGCGAAGGGGAGGCAAGGTCTGGAGGTACCGACTCCAACCGGTGGCCATCGAAGCGTACAAGAGCTTCAAGGTCGTAAGGCTCGAAGGCAGATCGGACAGTATGGCGATCATGTCAGACCCACTTGGGGACCACGACGTCGTGAGCTCCTGCAAGCTCGGCAGCGTTTGCCGCAAAGGTCCGGCGGGCCCGAACATTTTGACGAGGACAAAGTCGGTGGCGTCCAGCTTGACAAGTCGCGGTAGTGATATCTTCGGCGTGGGACATGGTGCCGTCGGATGGGCGAGTCCCGCTTCTCCAGGCCAGTCCACGCACTCGAGCGTACGCAGCTCGGAGAATCCGGAGAGATGAGTCCATAGTTCTTGCGCCCAGCGCTCATCGACGGTCCGGCGAAGTCGCATAGTAAGGGACTGCAACGATGGCGACGGCAGTGCCGCCAAGATGGCAGCGGCTTCACCAGGCGTCATGCCGACCAGGCTCAGCTCCTTCAGCTGCGAGAGGGAACGAAACGTCGCCTGCATCCTCTCGCAAATGAGGTTCCCACTTTCGGGCCCCGGAGTAATAGCCGGGGTGCCGTTTTGCACCTCCAGACTGCTGACGAGTTGGCCGAGCGACGGATTCGCCTCGACGGCGGCCTTGAAACCCGAAGACGAGATGGCGTCCACAAATACATCGCGGTACACGAGCGCCTGGGCGACTTTGCCGATGCGGCGGCAGACGAGCGTGCACGGCAAAATCGGATTTCCGCCAGGCGATGTCCGCACCGCGACGTTGTCGAAGATCTGGACGAGAAGTTCGTCCGGCAGCGAGAGGAGCGACGTCGGCTGCTGAGGCATTTGTGCAGGTGCCTATGGCGGTCTTCCTCCTCCTGGCGGGGCAGAGGATCCCTGCGAGGTGACCTGAATTGCGAGAGGTTCAAGTTCCTGCAAGCGGAAAAGGCGCGGTCAGCAATCACGCGCGCCAGAGCTGGAGCAGCTCCACGCACCTGAATGAGACGACGACGGCTCGAACAGGAGCTCTCACAAGGGCAGGCGGCGCGTGAAGGGACGACGACTCGGAGTGACTGAGGCGATGACCGGTGAGGGAAACCAGCTCGGAAGCGGTTGCAAGAGCGAGCAGACGGACGAAAAGCGTTGCGCAGGACCGCCGAGAATGCAGATTCTGCCTGGCGAGTCTATTTGCGCGAGTTGCGCAAGTGTACCGAGCGCGAGCAGAAGCAACGGAGCAGCTTCCTCTTCTCTTTTTCACGTGAAGCGGCGGCTCTGCATCAATACACGACGGCAGCTAAAGTCTTGCATTGCACAACATGAATCAAGCACAACGAGGAAAAGAGAGAACACCACAAGCGGGGCGAGCTTAAAGGACGCAAGCGAAAAAAAATGAGGTCGACAAGGAAGAGACTGAAATGGCGAGCAAGCGAGCAGGCGAGTCTTCGTGTTCCGGCGCATCCTCAGTGTTGACACTACGTCGCGGTGTCGCCGAGCTCGAGTGCGTTCGTGTCTGCGCGTAAAAGATCGGCCTTGTCCGACTCGTACTCTTCGAGCCACGTGAGGACCGCCGGGGCGAACTTGGTGTTCACGTCCTCCGTCTTGTCCCTCTGTTCCAACATGTACTCGGCAAGCGCTATGTTCACGGTGTAAGTGAAGTCCAAGCAGCCGGCCGCCCGCCCCGTCACTTTTATGCCGTTCGCGTCTGCATCGGCAAGAGCGCGCCGCAAGCCTTCCTTGGTTCCTTCGCCAGTTCCTTCACTGGCCCAACATGGGCCAATTTCGTTCCGGAGCTCCTCTGCGAGGTCGTGCAGAAGTCGAGGGTCGCAGTAGTTGAATTCGCAGCACTCGAGGTATTGTGCAATCTCGTCCGGACGTGGACTGGCCATGTGATCGAGGCTAATCTGGCGCAGTGGCGGCGGGCGCCTTGGTCCCGTGAGTGCTTCCAGCATGCGGTCGGTCACCTCGACTTTATACTTGAAGCTGATGGATTCCAATGTCGAGGTCGGAAGGTAGGCGAGTAGGTCATCTTCGCGAAAGGTCCGGGGTCCGAACTCGAGGTGACGAAGGGGCGGCAAGGCCGCGAAGTACCCACGCGGATCCTCACCACCAAAGCAATTTAATGTCACCTTTAGGTCTACTAGGCTTGGGGGTGAGTGAGAGAGAATGGTGGAGACGGCCGGCATCAATTCAGGCTGAGTGATCGTGATGTGCACAGTCTGCAAGCTGGGCAGCGCTTCCGGCAAGGACGAGGCGGCGGTTCCGAACGTCTGTATCAGGCTACCGTCGGTCACGTGTAGTTCGTTGAGTTTCGGCAGAGAAAGGTGCTGGGCGGGGAGGGCTGCGATGCGAGGGCGGTCGTCGAGGGGAGAAGACCGGCCGCTGCATTCGAGCACGCACAGCTCAGGATGACGGGAAAGCTGCGCCCAGAGGTCTTGCCGGTGCTGTAAGTTGGTGGTCCAGTGTAGTTGCAGTTCGAGCGTGCGCAACGATGGCGATGGCAGCCCCGCCAGGACGGCATTCGCTTCATCGGTCGTCATGTCGAGGAGAGTCAGCTCCTTGAGGTGCGAGAGGACGCGGATCATTGCCTGCGTCTGCTCAAAAGCGATGACTCTGTTCTCGTGCGAAACCTGGACTGAGCCGGTGTCGCACAGCTCCAATCTGTCGATGAGCTGGCCGAGGGACGGGTTCCCTTCGATCGCCGTCCGAACGTGAGACGAGGCAGACGCGTAAGGGCTGAGGACCACGTCACGGTACAAGACCGTCGGGACGACCTGGCGTAAGCGGCGGCAGACCGACATGGACGGCAGGAGTGGATGATCGCGATATCGAAGTTGCACCTCGAGGTAGTCGAAGATTCGGACGAGAAGCTCGTCTGGCAGCGAGAGCAACGACGTCGGTTGCTCCGACATCCTGCAAGGACCCGTGTGCTCGTTGCTCTTCTCTCGTGGCGGCGCAGGCGATTCCTGCGACGGGAACCGAACCGAGAGCCGGAGAGGAGGCCCCTGCGGGTGGAAAACACGTCCGTCAGGGTCAGGGAAAAAGGCTGCGCCGGGGCTGGAGCAGTATGGCGTACCTGGCTGAACAATGTGCTCGAGCGAAAATCCGCTCCGGAGAAGGGCAGGCGGCGCGTTGGCGACTCAGGCTGAGATTGATGACGATGAGGCGGAGCAGCTCGCGAGCGGTCAAGACAGAGAGCGAGCGGGCGGACGGGCAAGCGTAGAGCGGGCGCGAGTAGTCGGCGTTGCACTTGGACTGCTTCCTCTGCCGGAAAAGCAAGTCGGTCAGGAAACAGGTTGCGGAAAACCGGATGCTGCGCCGCCGTTCAAGTTGGCGTCTCGACTCTCTTCAGCTCTTTCCGACTTCCAAGCTCGGAAGGGATCAAGGCCAATACATTTCTATCAGAATATTATGTAGGACAGCGAAGTTAAAAATGCGGGAAGGGGAGAGTGGAAAAGGAAAAAGACAACCAGGAAAGAGAGAAGTTCAGCGACGAGCCGGCGGCGAGTCATCGGACCGCGTCCCCCGCACCCGTCACTCCGGTAAGTCGTTGTTGATAGAGGCGACGGCGATCCTGCACGCGCGCAAGAGTTGGATCCTGTCCGGCCCGTGTTTCTTGAGCCATGCGGCAACGACGCCGTCTCCGAACCGTTCGACCACGTAATCGTACCGGTCCATCTTGACTGCTTGTTCCATCATGCGGTCGACGAGTAGGCGGTCAAATTCGACGTGCCACCCGAAGGACTCAAGCGCGCGTCCCGATACCTGGATGCCGTGCGCGTTCGCGTTGGCGAGTGCGAGCTGCAGACCGTGTTCGGTGCCGCCGTCTGGCCAGTGAGGGCCTTCGCTTAAACGCATCTCGTTCGCAGACCTGGCCAAGTCAGCGGGTTCGTACCACGCCAAGCGGACTGTGATCCACTCCGAAGTGGCGACAACGGCATGATCGAGGCGAATGTGGTGTAGTCGCGGCGGGCGTTCCGGTCCGGTGAGTGCTTGAAGTATGCGGTCGGTTACCTTCGCGCCGCTGTTGAATCCGATCGACTCCAGAGTCGTCGCTGTCTCAAGGTACGCGAGTAGATCGAGTTCGACAAAGGTTCTCGGGCCGATCTCGAGGCAACGCACCGCCGGCAAGGTCGAGAGCCATTCACGCGGCACCGCACTTGATACCGATGAGATCGACAGCGTCGTCAGGCTCGAAGGTGATTCCAAGAGACACGCAGAGATGGCAGACGCGTGCTCGAGTCGGGACATGGTGATGTGCAGTGTTTGCAGGCTGGGCAGGGTTTGTCGCAAGGGGCCGGCTCCTTTGACGATATCGAGGAAGAGATTGTCTGCCATGCGCAGCTCGAGAAGCTCTGGCAGCGAGAACTCTAGCGCGGCATGTCGGGGCGCGCGAGGCATGTCGGGGCTGAGCATCATTCGAGCCTCGAGATCTCCGCATTTGAGTACGCAGAGTCGAGAGAGCCGGCACAGACGAGTCCGTAGGTCTTACCAGTGAGACGGGTCCCCAGTCCCGTGAAGTTGCAGGTCGAGATAGCGTAAAGGTGGCGAAGGCAGTGCCGCGAGGATCGATGCGGCCTCCTGGGGCTCGACCTCGGCCACGGTCAGCCCCATCAGCTTCGAGAACGCGCTCAGCGTCACCTCGAGCCTGCGGGGGACGACCTCGTCTTCGTAGCCTTCGTGGAACGAGCCGTAGTCGTAGAGTTCCAGAGTGCTGACGAGCTGGCCGAGCGACGGGTTCTGCTGAATGGCCGCCTCGATCTGCGGCGTGCCCCACAAGTATGCGCTGAGGATGATGTCGCGGTACAAGAGCGGCTTGGCGACCTTGTAGACGCGGCGACAGACCGTCAAGGCGGCGAAAAGCGGGTGACTAGGGCCTCGAAGCGGCACCGCCAGGAAGTCGAAGATCTCGACGAGGAGCTCGTCCGGGAGCGAGAGCAGCGACGCCTCCTGTCGCGTCATCTTGAGAGGGCTCGTGTTGTCGTCTCCTTTAGCAGGTGCCCGTACGGGAATCGATTGCGAGGGAGCGGGGCGGACGGATCGCAAGATCGCCGACAGAGATGATCTGTGAGCGACAAGGCAGCGGTCAGCTATTCTAGTCTGTATGTTTGTCGAGCAACGTTTTGCTCACTTCGCTATGTCTCCTGATCCAGCACAAGGCGTCCCAACCGTAGTCGTGCGTTGCCGATTCAGGTTGAGCGTCTTTCGGTAGCGATGAGGCGGGACCGCTCGCGAGCGGTGGCTGGGCGTGAGCACGCGGGCGTAGGGCGGGCGAGGACGTCGAACCTTGAAGTCCTGCGGCGAGTCGATTCTGCCGAGGTGCAAGATGAGAGCAGAAGCTGCATCCTCGTTCGTCTGAGCGTTTCGAGTTCTTTTCCGGCGACTTTGCAATCAGCTAATTCAACCGTTTCATTTCAACAAGCGCAGCAAGCACAATGTCAAACTAGTATACACGTCGAGGGAAAACAAAAGAGAGCAAAGGCGCGGAAGGCGAGGAGGAGAAGAACAACGGGAGAAAAGGGAAGCAAGCGAGCAGAAAGGCGAGTCTTCGGACCTTGCGCAAAGCATCCTTCGCTAAGGTACGACGTTGTCGAGTTCGAGGGCGTTCATGTGCGCGTGCAAGAGCCGAACCGTGTTCGGGGCGTGTTCTTCGAGCCATGCGACGGCGACCTCTTCTCCGAATCTTGCGATCACGTCGCCGTAATCGTCCGTCTTGTGAGCTTGTTCCATCATAAAGTCGACAAGCACCTCGTCAAAGGTGGCATCCCAGTCCGCGCAGGCGAGTGCCGACCCGGTCACCTCGAGACCGTTCGCGTTCGCCGCGGCGAGAGCGTGGCGCAAGCCTTGTTCGGTCCCGCCGGTGGGCCACTCCGGGCAGAGTTGGCGGCGGACCTCCTCCACAGTTTCTCCCTCCGAGGCGGCGAACTTGAGGTGGTTTCGAATCTCCTCCATACTCGTGCCGAAGACATGATCAAGGCAGATCTGGCGGAGTTGCAGCGGGCGCGCTGGTCCGGTGAGCGCTTGAAGTATGCGATCCGTCACTAAGGCGTGGAAGTCAAACCGGATTGACTCTAAAGGCGCCGTCGCGAGGTAGATCAGGAGCTCGGCTTCGATAAAGGTTCCTGGCCCGAGATCGAGGTGAGTCAGGCGACAAAGTGCAGGTAAGGTCGGGAGGTATTGGCGCGGGATTCCAAGCGCTCCGGTGTATGGCAATAACCTGAGAGTCATCAGAGTGGAAGGTGCTTCGGAGAGAATCGCTGTCACGGCGGACGAGTCATCGGACCGATATATAGTGATCTGCAGTTCCCGCAATTTGGGCAGGGTCTGTCGCAAGGTTCCGGGAGCCCCGAAGACCCTGATCAGACCGTAGTCCGCTAACTGCAGCTTGACGAGCTGGGGCAGCGGGATGTGTTGGCCTGTGTGAGCTGCCGCGCGAGGCGCGGTTTCTGTCGCGGGATGCCAGTCCTGGCATGTGAGCACGCGCAGCTCGGAGAAACGGGCGACATGAGCCCACAGATCCGACCATCGGAATGACGCGGGCAACAGGCAGAAGCGCATGGAGAGGTTGTGCAAAGACGTTGATGGCAATGCCGCAAGAATGGCGGACGCTTCCTCGGTCGTCATGTCGGACAGGATCAACTCCTTCAGGTTGGACACCGCGGAAGCCGTCGCCTGTACCAGCTCCCAGTCATGGATCGCCTCTTCGTCAATATCGGAGTCGGAGTCGGAGCCGGTGCCGGAAATTGTCAAGGTGTCGATGAGCTGACCGAGCAACGGGTTCTGCCCAATCACCGCATGCAAATGCCGGGTCGCGCGCGAATCGGGAGCTAGGACGATGTAGCGATACAAGACCGCCTGTGCAAGATGGCTGATGCGGCGGCAGACGAGCGTGAGCGGAAGGATTGGGTCCACGCCTTTCGAAAATCTCCCCCCGAGGTAGTCGAAGATCTGGACGAGGAGCTCGTCTGGCAGCGAGAGGAGCGACGTCGGCTGTTGAGACATCTCGCAAACAGCTCGCACGGTCGACAGCGGTTCCTGCTTGGCGTGGCGAGGAGGTTCGAGCGAGCTGCTCGCGCAAGTTGCGGTCAGCGAGCGCGTGGGCGGGCCCGAAAGAGCTAGCCGCTCACCTGGCTGGAGAGATCTCTCGATTCAAAGGCGTGTCGGGCTGTCAGTGCCCGCCTGAAGAGTCCGTCGAGTCGCCGTGGAGGAGGACGATGACGTGAGAAGGCGAAGAGGCGGAGCGTGCACCTCGAGCGGCGCTTCGAGTCTGAGCAGCACAAGAGCAGTCACTAGTCACTCGTTGATGCGCTGGTAGAGTCAACTTTTGCCTCCGAAGCGAATCTGCGCGACGGGTCGAACGGAAACCGAATTGCTTCTTGCGACGACAGACTTTTCACGTGAGCGAGCGACTGTGAGGGCTATGCACGCGCTTTCGGATCTTAGACACCGGTTCTGGTCACTCCCTTGCATTGCTGACTTGCTGGCTGTAGCGCGAAGCGACTGGTCCGACAACGGGGAAGCGCAAGCGCGAGCTATGATACTTCACGGCGGCCTCTCCGTCTTCGCTTCCAGGCCTCTTCCTTGGCAGGAGCTTTCCGGCTCAGCAGGAGCGAAATTGGCTTCTTTACATTGCTCAGAGAGCATCCCGGACAGTGCCAAAGAGATCCGACGACAAGGGAGGCAAACGATCGCGAGCGCTTCGTTCGGTGGCAACTCTGGGCGAGAGGACGATGATGACGCGGCGAGTTGGACGAGGTCTTGAGCGTCCGCGGCTGAGAGACGGGCGATTTGGCGAAGACTTGCTAGATCCTGATCTGACAGTGAAGAGGTCATGGTCGATACGGGCTCGCTAAGAGGGGATAGAGGGGTGTCGGCGAATCTGTGCGCCTTGAGCTCGTCGATGGACGCCCGCGACGACTGAGACAAAGAGATAACGAGGTCAAATGAATGGAGTATGTGAGCTCCTATATATCGGAGGTAGAGAGTGAACACGTCGGCGAAAGAGGGACAAGCGAGAGGCCCTTTGCCTTTGCTCAACACCGAAACAGCTCCTCGGACTTCCCGACCCCAAACTTCGGATTTCCAATTCCTCCATTACGAACTCGCTGTGTAATCTTTGCTCTGCCCCTCCCGGAGAGACAGTTCCGAGGGAGGGAAAGACGCAGAGTGGAGCGGCGACTCGAATAATCGACGGAGGCGAGGCCTTCTCAATCGGCTTGAAAAGATGCGATTCCCACTCTGACGCACGCAAGCTCAGACTGTACGAATCATCCCAATTGCAAGCAACGAAGCTCGGGCTAGTGGTCTCAAAGTTGTAGCCCGGTCCACGAGATCAAGCGAGAGATCTCGCTCTTTGGTCTCCGGCTTCTCTGCTCTTTCTTCGGAGCCACGGCGCATGTGCGGCGCGTGCTGCGATCTCCACGCAGTGCACATTCCGCAGGACTGATACGAGGAACATTGCCACTTGAGCGCCGAATGCGGCGATGCTCTCGCAAACATGGCACAACGTGGGAAACCGAAGTGCCAAGCAGCCCGGCCGATTCTCGGGAGAGGGAGCGAGGCGAAAGTGTCGTGGACATAGATTAGCGGTAAGACAAGCAGGAGGGAAGCGAGACTGCCTTGTGGAGCCCTTCGCGGACAGACCTGGGTCCAAGGCTTGTAAGCGAGTCGAGTTTCTTTTCCCTCTCCGACAGTCGGGCTCGAATCGAATCCGTGCGACGTAATGCTATTACGAGCTTCTGCTAGGATAGGGTACGGCGTACCGAGAGGGATGGGCTGATTCCACTCCGAGAATTGAGGTCCGGGGTTCGCCTTCGCCCAACTAAGTTAATCGTCGTCGCGCTCTGCGAGGTCGACCTCGATCGAGTCGTCGCCGAGCGCTTGGCGCAATTCTCGGTTCAGCAAGTCGTGCAGCAAGTCGCCGTCGCGGTGGTAGAACCAGACGTGGTGCTGCTTGTCCCAGTCGTACCGCTTCGGACCGCTGTATCGATTGCGCGGGATTCGGTGGGTCAGGAAAAGCTCATCTCGGGCAGGATCGGAATGATTCTCGCCGTATGATGACGGATCGCGAAGTGCTGAGAAGAGGGGAGACTCGCCTTTTTGGACTCGAGAGCCAGATCTGTTTGTTGGGGGGCTGCTTGTTGAGGACGTAGGTGCCGTTGTCTCCCAACCGGACTGTCAAGACTCCCGACTTTCCGCACATGGAAGCCTTGTACCTTGGTCAGTCTGGGTTTTGCGTGCTCTCCCGCCTCGCTCACTCGCTCACTCGAGTCGAGTCGACTCGACTCACCGAGTACTCGACGTCGTACGCGGCGGCCTGGTCCGAGTCGATGGCCTCGATCGTCTCTTCGAGATACTCGGTCAAGCGGTCCATGGTCTTGTCCGCGACATCGTGGTACTCGCGGTCGGTCAACTGGCTGTGCGGCGGCGTGGGTTTAGGTGTCAAGTCTCGGGCGAGGGGGCCCCGACCTCGGGGGTTACTGACTGACCTGATGGTGTAGGAATGAGGCTCGTCTGCTCTAGTGACCCTTGAAGAAGATGAGAAGCCCTTGTACGAAGCTCGCCTCGGCCGCGGGAGTGGGCGCCCAGCGATGTGCGCTGCTGATGATGAAGAGGAGGAGGAGGAAGCGAAGGAGGAGAAGGGGGCGAGAGCAGTTCGGGGTTGCGCAAGAGTACGCTTACCCAGCGTGGCTATAGACCTCTGCATACCTGGCTGAGTACTCCTTTGTGACTCCGTGCAACGTGCGAGCAAGAAGAGAGCCGCGTCTCTCTCTCGCTTCGGCCGACAACCTCGGTGCTGGCGTGACATGGCAGCTACGCCCCGCCCGAGCAAGCGCATGTGTTCAGATCCACCAGAACCGGACAATGACCCGCCACAGCTCGCTCGAACCGCCTCCGCGGGTCCAGTCGCCGCCCCGCTCGTCGACAAGGGCAAACAGAAGCAACTCGAGCCACCACAACACCAACACCAAGCGGAGGACGCAGAGAACGACGACAGTGACGCACACTTGAACCTCGAAGAGATGGAACGCATCTACGATATGCTCGCAGAGGATTACCACGACAGTCAGCCTCGTCCCCTCCCCACTTGTTTGACTCTCTCTCCGAAAGCTGACCGCATATCGACATTCTGTAGTCGTGGCGGAACTGCCGATAGAGTACCAGCGGAGTTTTCTCCTCATGCGCGACCTCGAGGATCAACAGAGCGGTGAGCATGCCTTTCCCTCTCGGAGATCCTCCAATTTCTGGCGTTGCTGAATCATGTCATCTCGCCCCCCACTCTGCCCGCAGCCCGCACAAAAGATTTCAAAGCCGCTCTGCAAGACTATCTCGCTTCGACGCAGGCCCAGCCCGACCGAAGCGCGGCGACAACCGAATCGGCCTCGTCCTCCGCAGCTCCTTCTCCCGCCCCGTCCACTTCGGCGACGACCACCACAGAGGGAGGGGCGGTTCCCCTCTCACGAGTTGGTTTGGTAGGGAGGGACAAGATGCTCAAAGTTGCAGAGATGGCGACCGCGGCGGTGCGAGCCGGCGAGGACAAGGTCGGGCTGGCGATCACTCTCTACGATGCTGTGCGTCGTGCCATTCCCTCTCTCTCTCTCTCTGATACTCCCTGTACTCTAGAGCTTGCCTCCGTCATCTGCTTGTCGCTCACTCCCGCCGCTAACCTGTACGAGCGCAACAAACCCGGCTGACTCCTCTACAAAAAACCACGAACCGAACCGAACCCGCCGGCGCAGGTCGATCGTCACATCCAGCGCCTCGACGCCGACTTGGCGCGGTACGAAGACTCGCTCGTGATCGGGTTGCGGGACGGGACTCTGCCCTCTCACGATGCCCCCTCGGCGATGCGCAAATCGCCACCCGGTCCGACCACCTCGCTCGGGGCGATCGCGCTCGGCGAGAAGGAGGCGTACGAGGATCCGGCGGCGGCCTCTCCTTCTAGCGTAGCAGCAGGGGCCGCGACTGAAAAAGGAGGGAGGATGGGTTCGCCGCACTCGGCGGCGGCGGCGCGGACGACGAGGAAGAAACCGGCTCGGAGCGCGCAAGACCTCGAAAAGGAGCGCGAGTGGAAGAGGCGGAAAGAGCTGGTGAGGGAGGAGAGGCAGAGAAAGAAGCGCCAAGACCTGGAAGGGAACGGCATGCCCGGTACGCTGCTAGCTGGATCTCTCTCTCTCTCTCCCCTTCCTGCGGCCGAGTGGTTACTGATCGCTTTCTTTTTGCTCTTCTGAATGTTCCGTCGGCGCTGCCTCGCACTCCTCTCCTCTTCTTGCGCCCGCATGCAGTCGATCCGAACGAGCCAGTCTACTGTTACTGCAACCGGGTCTCGTTCGGCGAGGTGAGTCCTGACGACGGTCTGGAGTTGAGCCTGGTGCCCCTGCAACTGATCGGAACTGACGCTTTTCTTCTGTGGTTCACGTGGCGAATCACACACAGATGATTGCGTGCGAGAACGAAGATTGCGCTCGCGAATGGGTACCAACTCCTGCCCTCCCCTTTCCGGAACGATACTCGGGCGCTCTGCTGACCTTTTTCTACGGCGTTCCCCCGTCGTTGTGCAGTTCCACCTCGAATGTGTCGGGTTGGACAAGGCGCCCGAAGGGGCTTGGTACTGCGACGACTGCGTCGCCGAGCTGAATATCGATCCGGCGACCATGCGACCGAAACGCTAGATTCCCCCCCCCACGACGTCTCTCTTCCGACGACTCTCTATTCGGTCTGCGATCTTGTTGTAGAATTCAAGGCTATGCTGTTGGACGTTGTCGTTGTCTCGCGGCGTATTGGCAAGATGTCAAGAACGCGTCAAGTTTGACATCGCCCAGCGAGCGAGGCAAGCGAGGCCGACGACGCGTCTCTTCGCCTTCGTCCACCCTCGTCGCCCCGTTCGCACCTCTGAACCCGCGCAGGAGAGCGTGTCCTACTCGGCCTCTAGCCAGCCGTGAGGCCCGCTTGATTGCCTCCCGCTCGCGCGCACGCCCAGAGACTCGGAGACGGCAGCAGCAGCCAGCGCACAGGAAAAACAAACAAACAACGAACCGCGGACTCGCCCTCGCTCGACGCGTCGCCCCCAAGCCGCAACCTTGTGGCGCCTTAACCCTAAGTTACAACGCTCCGTCGCCTCTGCGCGCCTCGCCGCGCGCGCTCTCGCTCTCTCTCAAACCGGGTCCGACTCCCGGGGGAGCAGGGAGGCCCTGCGTCGGATTGTTGGACGAAAAAACGAACAAGCGAGTGATGCCTATCGGAGCGGTGATCGCACACCTTGCTCGAGCTGGATCTCTTCATACGGGGCGAGGGGGAACGATCATCCCGACGCACGTACACCGGGGGCCGCTTTTTTCGCGGGAAGAAACGGGTCGGGTTGGCATTGGGGGAACCACCCGCGGACGGTTCGCTCTCTTTCCTCGGCGGTCTTCTTCCTTTCCCCCATGCGTCGAATGTGTCCAGGTCCCTCCGGAAGTCGCGTTTCGACCTCGGCGCTCTTCGACTCGGACGGGGTTTTCTCCTCGTCGGTGCATCATGGTCGGATGGAGGGAGTGTGACGAGGAAGTGAGGGATGGAGGGCGGGCGGATTGAGGGGAGTCTAGTGCGTCAGGTCCGAAAGGGAATAGCCGGCACCGGAACGACTCCCCTCGGTTTTGTTACCACCCTTCCCCTCGCTTTCCTTCCGCACGTCCTTCGTTCGAGCACGGTGCATCGATGAGGGGGGCTCGTTCGAGTGAGTGCGGAACGAAACGCGATGAGGGACTCTCGCGGACCATACTATTATTCCCTACCCGGCGTGGAGGGTTGCATGAGGAGGAAAAGACACCGAGGAAGAGGTGCGTTTCCCGGATCCCCCGAAGCCCCCGACCCCGGACCGCTACACACAGGGGAAAAAACAGCCCGCTTGTCGGCGCTTGTTTGTTTCCCCATCGAGCTCTGCCCCCCCCGCGTGCGTCATCTTCGTGGTCGTTTTCCCCACCTCGAGATCTCGTGCTCGCAGGTCTTCTCGCTCCGTCGTGCCGCTCCTCGCCGTTGTCCGACTCAGCGACCAGGGTTCGAGCCAAAGGGAGGAGGCAGAGTGGGCGCGACCGGGAGGGGGATCTTTTTCGGACTTTTGGTTCGTTAGGGAGATCCCTTCTGCTCGCGCCCGCCTTCGACCCGAACGCGGTGCACATTTTGCCATACAAAAGTCGCCCTCTGGGCGGGCTTTCGCTTTTCGTCGTGCACCGCCGGGGATCCCGGCGTTTTTGCGATCGCTTTCATGCCTTCACGCCGGCTCGCTTCGGGTCCAAAGTCCCTCGCGTCTCTTCGATTTTCGGCCTGTGCCGGAACGCGAGGGAGGATCTCGACGAAAAAAGCTTGCCCCTACCGACATCGAGTGGGGGCCGCAGAAAAGTGGTCTCGTAACGCCGAGCGAGGGAGGCGATCCGCCTGGTCCGTGTTTCTTTTTTTCCCTTTCGTCCCCCCTCTGCTTTCGTCCCCGATTCGACTCTGGCGGGCGCGCGCGCGCGGAGGTCGACGCAGCACAGGGAGGCTCGCTCTCGATCGGTTTGATTTGGGGCATCTGCGGGAGACTTGGGATTTGGACGGGGCAGACCATGATGGAGATTTTGGCCACATTACAAACTGCGGTACGCACCCCGCCCTCCTCCCTTCCGTGCCGTCGCTCCTCCGGTCTTGTCTCTGTCCCCCTCTATCCTCTCTCCTTCTCGAACGGGGTCCTTCCGCTCTCCCGTCGATGACGACCCCCGCGCTTCACTCGCTCGTTGACTCCTCCACTTCCGCAGCTCCGTTCCTCCCCTCATTCGCCTTCGCGTTCAGGACCGACCGTTCGTCTCACGCGCGCGGACCTCGAGGACATCCCCGAGCTTTCGGTGGGTCAGAGGTCTCTCGCAAGTGGGATGACTCACCGACCTTTTTTTGAGATTGGCTCTCTTGGCGTGCGGTCTGCGGCGGCGGATCTGCTCGCGTCTCTCTGCGAGTGGAGGCGCACCTCTTGGGCTCCGAGTCAGAGGGGGTAAGGAAGGAGGGGCGGGACTCGCTTTTGCTCGTGTTTGACCGACTCGTCGTCGCCCCAGCCCGACCTGCGCGGCCATACTTTCGTCGGCGTCCGCGCGGCTTTCCGTCGCCTGCTCGAATTCTCGGCACCCTCTTCCGGAGCTTTTAGCGGGGTGATCTCTTGGTTCACGACTTTCGCCACTCGCTCGCGTCATGGACTTTTTTCTCTCGGTCGCTTTTCGAGTTCCTTTTTCGCTGGCTTGGTCCTTCGCCCGCTTCTTCTCTGGTGCCCGTCTGCCACCCGCCTCCCCATTCGATCGCGCACCCGCCGAGTCCACCTCTTCGAGAACGCAGCGCCTTCGGGTTCCCACGACCGCCTTCGTATCCCGAGTCAGGCCTTGGCTTCTCTCTCTCTCTCGGGTGTTTCGGAAGCGTCGGACGAGGGGTACCTCTTCGGCGTTGACGCGACTCGACGAGTTGACGGGGAGTCTTGGTCTGCGCGTCGCAGTGACGGTACGGAGACGCGGCGGTTGCCTTGTCTTGGTCCGCGAGGTGGGGAGGGGAGTTGCAAGGTCGGCGGGCTTGACCGGGATGGGTCTTGTTCCTCTCTCTCTCTTTCTTCCAGGCATTCGCGTCGAAGGCCGGGCTTTCGGCGCGCTTGCCCGAAGGAAAGGGGGAGGTGGGAACACCGTCCTGCTCCCTGTCAACTCTCGCGCTCTCGTCCCTCCTCAAGGGTTAGACGTTTCAAGGGGCGATCGCACGTCCGTATCGCTTTTCGCTGCGGCGTGTCGTCTCGCGTCGGCCTCGCACCGTTTCGTCTTCGGGCGGAATCGGGCAGGTTGGTCGCCGAGCCTCCGGAATGGAAGCGCTCGGTCAGCTGCGTTAGAGCCATGTCACGAGATTGATTTCTTCGTGGTGCTCGCACGTGCCTTCCCTCTTGATTGAGGTCGTTAGGGCGCACTCGAAGCTGGTGACGACGGGCGAGACGGCGATTATGGGGTGCGCGCGTCTCTTTTCCTCTTCTTTTCTCTTCCGTCTCGTTTCTTCTTCTCTCGAGTCTAACGGACGACGAGAAGAAGGAAGGACCGGAGGGGAGGAACGGGGGAGGAGCTGGTGCAGATGGAGGCTCGGAAACGGGAAGCTTGGGCGGCGAGAGGCAAAGTGACGAGGCGGGACCCGGCTCGCACAAAGAGTCCGGTGTGCTGTCTTTCCCCTCTTGTCGCTTTTTCCTCTGCCGCTTCCGGCTTGACCCGAAGCGAAAAACTCGAAGTGAACGCGGGGATGCCTGACAAGACGAGATGGCGGGGGAGCGTGGCTTTTTGATCTCGCCGCTGGAGGTTTTCGGGAGAGGGTCGGGCGGCGGGTTGCTTCGCGCGACGACGGAACGGCTTCGCGCAGGGAGGAAGGCTCGGAGACTACGGTCTGTTGGTCAAACCTTGCGAGGGTGAGTGTCGCTCTCTTATCCCTCTCTCTCGACTCGAACTCCTTGACGGCTGGAAGAGGCAGCAGCTTTTCCACCACCCGCCGCAGACGACGCGCTTCGAGGTCTCTCTTTCTCGAGGGTTCGGGGAGGTTTTCGTGAACGCGGAGGTCGAGGAGGGGGGATTCGGAGCGACGGGTTGGAGGGAGTCAGGAGCGTTCGGTGCACTTGCGCGTCGGGGTGCAGTCTTTCGCGGCGGGGAGGCGGAGCTGGATTTCCCGGACGAGGAGGAACACGAGAGGCTGGAGGAGTTTGGGGATGCGGATTTGGAGGAGGCTGCGCTTCGGGAGCGAGGAGGAGGAGGATCGCGAAAAGACCGACGTTGGCATCTATATTCTGAGGCTGCCCCCTCCTTCCCCCTTGTTTGTCGTAGTTGGCCCGCGCGTGCAAACGTCGTCTCGTCTGTCTACGATAGTGGCGAGCGAAAGGGCGCAAAGTCCGCGGATCCCCGGTCTCTGAGAGTCGCGTGGGAGACGTGTCCTCTCTTCCTGGTCCCGATCCCTCTTAGAGCGCGCGGAGCGAGAGAGACAAGAGACAGAATGGCTGAATCACCTCGTACTGGTACACCGACGGCTCGGATCCCTGGAGCAACTGGTCCTCAGATGCGGTGCGTCGACCTCTCTCCTCCTCCCTCCACGCGAGCGAGTCCTCATCGGCAACGCTCCCCTCTTGCGCCGGAGAGAGAGGAGACCTCGAGATTGAGGAACTGAAAACACTGACCAAGACCTTGGGGGGAACTGAACGACTCTACAGGCGGCGGGCTGCTGCGTTGACGACGCAGAAGAAGGACGACACGCCCAACTCGGCGCGGGCGGCCGGACACGGCGGCAGTTCCAACACGATGATGCGCCTCTACACGGACGAAGCTCCCGGTCTCAAAGTGTTAGTCGCCGTGACCCCCCGTTCTGGCGCCGTGCCCCTCCCGCTGACTTGCTTTCCCTTCCCTCCCCTCGCCCTGCTTGCGACTATTCACGCGCGATTCTGTCATCGACGAAACACAGCGACCCGGTGATTGTTCTGTCCCTCGCAGTCGTCTTCATCTTTAGCGTCGTCAGCCTGCACCTCCTCTCAAAGGGTGAGCGAGCGAGCAACTCTCTTCGCTTCCCTTGCCGCCGTTCCTCTTGTGCTGATTCAAAGTCCTGTTTCTGCGCACCCGCACAGTCATTCGCTGGTTCACCAAGTGATGACCTTCGTCGCCTTTCGAAAGAACAAACAAGAGCGGTGTGCCCGCGCGCTCAACCCGCCCAATCGCTCCTCGAGGTGTACCGCCCATCGTTCTCGACCCCCTTTCTTGATTGTATACCCCGACCCCCCCTCATCCGTGCCGATTTGTTCTCACGTCGGAGTCTCCTCTCTGAATCGTGGGGGAGGGGGCTCGAGAGGATTGTACTTGACTCTACCCTCGAAGGTCGTCCGGAGATTTTCCTTTTTTTCTTCTTTTGTAACACCATCTAGCATGATCAGTCCGCTGGAGAAAGACACGCTGTATGTATACACGCCAGTCCGTGAAAAGAAGAGAAATATAAGGTTGCCCAGAGATGGAATCGACGGCGCGAATTGACGGCCTGCTCTCGCAACTGCGTACACCGCGATCGCGCCAGTCGGGGGAGGGACACCTGGAAGCGCGCAGAACGATGGCGTTCCACCTAGACCTGTCTGCTCCCGCGCCGTCGTCGTCTCACGCGACGTCCGGCTCGTCGTCGGCTTCGCGGAGCATGACGCCCGTTCCGCTGCTCGACTCGCCCTCGGCCGATCCCGCGCTGCCGCCCGCGAGCAGCAGTGATTACTACAACACGGGCTATTCCTCCTCGGCCCACGCCCAGGCCTCCTCGCAGCGCGGGGGACCACTCGAGTCGCAGTCGCAGGCAACAGCAGGAGCAGGAGCCCAGGGTGCGCTTCCCGCCCGCACCGCCTCGGGAAGGGCCAAAGGTCCGCCGATGAGGAGTACCACCATGGACGATGCGTACTATGTCGGTCCGGGAGAACCGAGCGCCGTTACAAGGGGGAAAGCTCCCGCCGTCGCGGGGATCTACGGCGCCATCGGAACCGGTCAGTGTGTGTTCCTCCTTTTGCGCCTCGCCCGGGTTCTGCGCTGCTGTGAACGCGCGTGTCCCCTCTGGAGCATGGCGAACAAGCCCGTCGGCGGAGGCGAGGCGTGTGCTTCCTTCCAGCTCGGATTCGGCGGACCCGCGGCTAGGCAGCCCTTCCTCCTGAATGGCTCGTCCCCTTAAGCACAAGAACGTGCAGCGCTGACGCCAATCTGTCTCTACAGTCCCGCCGAGAGCGCCCGGTCTGTACGGCCACGGCAATCATTCGTCGCCATCGCTCGTCGAATCCGGTTCTCCCGAACTCTTGCCCAACACCGGCGAGCATTCGACTCCGCTCGATGGCCAGAGTATGCGTTTCACCCCCTTTGATATCCCCGACTTGCCCTACATGCCGGCAGTCGACGACCTCAACATCGGACTCGAAAACATGCGGTTCGAATCCTCGGCTCCGCCACCGCCGCCGCGACCTCCTTCCAACTCGACCGGCACTTCGGGTCGAGCCAGCATCGATCCGACTCTGCCTCACGGACGCAGGTACAGCCCGAGCAGTATCGGCTCGATCGGTCAACCGGGACCGGACGGGGCGATGGAGATTCGCGGTTACGGCGGGGGAGACGGGACCGCGAGTGTCTACTCGGTCGAGAGCGCGTTCGCGTACCCTGCTCCCCCACAACAACAACAACAGCAGCAGCAGCAGACCGGCGCGCAATCCGCGTGGGAGCGAATGCACGGCAGGAACGATTCCGCCGCCTCGTCCTCGAGTCGAGTCAACGCGATCGCGTTCGAGGCCGAGTGTCGAAGAGATTCGTTCGGCGGTGGTGGTGGCGGCGGCGGCGCGTCTACCGTGGACGGGTACAGCGAAGTTGTCGATCCGCTTGCGCTACGACGAGCGAGCGAGGGTAGCTACCTCGCCTACGACGATCCTTCCTACGCCGCAAGTAGTCAAAACCAGGCGCGCTTCTCGCAGCCGCGGATGCAGCAACCTCAACCCGGATACGGCGGTGGCGGGAACAGCGGGGATTACTTTGTCGGCGCATCGTCGTCGTCGGCGTCGTCCTCGACGGCGTATTTACCTCCAGGCGGCCAGCACGCCTTCTATGGAAGCCACAGCGTGCCTCCTCAGCAGCAGCAGCAGCATGAACGGTACAGCAGCGGCGGACCCCCTCCTCCGGGGTCAGTCACATTCCCGCAAGGTGGCACGTTTGCGCCTCCGCCTACTTTCTCGCCCCAAGTCGGACAAGGCGGAGCCAATTGGGGAGGAGCAGGGTACGAATACCAGCCACAGCAGGTGGCGGCGCAGAATCCTTACTATGCGGCTGCGACGGGACAACTCGGTCTCGAGCCGGCTTTGGCCGGTCCCTCGTCGTCGTTGTCGTCGTCAGCAGCCGGGCCGTACAACGGCGGCGGTCTTCAGCGCGGCATCTCGAGCGTGTCTTCGCTCGGCCCGCCGCTGCCGCCGCCACCGAATTCGGCGTCCCTCTCGCGGTCCGCGTCGTCCCTGAACGTGCCCGGTGGTCCGATGCGGCGAAAAGCGACCTCGGGGTCCACCAACACGGTCGCGTCTTCGTCTTCGTCGTCCGGACCGACCATCACCAAGGCTTCGATTGACGAGTACCGCCAGCGCGTCAAGGCCGACCCGGACCCGGAAGCGCAGTTCAACTTTGCCAAGTACTTGATCGAGGCTGCGAAGCGGCTCAACTCGGGCGCCAACGCCGACGACCGCGTCGCGAAAAAGTACCGCGACGCGTTGCTCGCCGAGTCGCTCAAGCTCATCAAGCGCCTCGCGACGCAGGGGAGCGGCCTCGGCAAGACGGCCTACGCCGACGCGCAGTTCTTCCTCGCCAACTGCCTCGGGACCGGTTCGCTCGGGTTGCAGATCGACCACGAAAAGGCGTACAACTTGTACGTGCAGGCGTCGAAGCAGAACCACTCGGCGGCGACGTACCGGACGGCGGTCTGCAACGAGCTCGGCGCCGGCACGAGGAAAGACTATGCGCGCGCGGTCTTGTTCTACCGCAAGGCGTCCGCGTTGGGCGACACGGCGGGCATGTACAAGCTCGGCATGATTTTGCTGCACGGGCACCTCGGTCAGCAGCGGAACCCGAAGGAAGGGTTGGCGTGGCTCCGGCGCGCGGCGTCGCAAGCGGACGACGAGAACCCGCACGCGTTGCACGAGCTCGGCCTCTTGTACGAGAAGCCGCCGTTGCTGAACCCGGCCGGGGCGGGGTCGCTCGGTGCCAAAGTCGCAGCGGCGCAGATGCAGCAGCAACTGCAACAAGCCGGCCAACCTCCCCCTTCCTCATCGTCGGTGACGACCCTCGTCCCGTTCGATCCGGCCCAGGCGCGCGAGTTCTTCACCCAAGCGGCACAGCTCGGTTACCCGCCTTCGCAGTACAAACTCGGCCTCTGCTACGAGTTTGGCGCGCTGACGTGCCCGGTCGATCCGCGCCGTTCGATCGCGTGGTACACGCGGGCGGCCGAGCGGAACGAACCGAACGCCGAGTTGGCCTTGTCGGGGTGGTACCTGACGGGGAGCGAGGGAGTCTTGCAGCAGAGCGACAGCGAGGCGTACTTGTGGGCGCGGCGGGCGGCCAACAAGGGGTTGCCCAAGGCGGAGTACGCCGTCGGGTACTATGCCGAAGTCGGGATTGGCGTCAAGGCCGATATGGAAGAGGCCAAGCGGTGGTACATGCGCGCTGCCGGTGAGTTGCTCCTTTGCCCTCTCGCTTTGGTGGATTTCGCCGAACCGTCTGCCCCCGTCCACTGACTGACTGCGCCCCTCTTCCCATTGCACGCACGCCGCCGCAGCTCAAGGCAACAAGCGCGCGATGCAGCGACTGACAGAGTTGAAAAAGCTCGGCGCCGACAAGCGCGGTGCGGGTGGCAAGAAGCGGCCGACTCGGAAGGACGCCGAGACCGAGTGCACCATCATGTAGACGGGGTCACACGTTCGCCCCCAACTCTTATCTTCATCATCCAGCATCGAGATTCTTGCATCGATGTGGTAATGCACGAACCGATTTCTTGACGACTCGGCCAGTGTTGGGCTTTGTGCGTAGAGTTGGCTGAAATCGGCGAGGCGAGAGTGCTTCGTCCCTCTGCATCTGTATCCTCCTGCGCTTATTGGTGGCGATACCCAGACCGAGTCTCTCGCTACGCTGCCCCGACTATAGCGTGACTCGCCGAACCGTCTGCACGTTGGCATTGCTCGCTGTCGCGTCGGTCTCATCGTCGTCGGCGTCGCTCAACGTTCGCATCCGCTCGACCCTCTCGGGAACCGCTGGCGGTGAACGGCCTAGACTGCGACCAAGCGCAAACGCTCAGAAGACTCGCCGCAGAGCCCAACCGAACCGAACCGAACCGAACCGAACCCGCAACGGATGAACTTTTTCAGTCGAGGATCCGGCAGCAAGACGAAGCAGCCGCCGGACCTCGTCAGGGCGCTCAAGGACGCCGTCCTCAGGCTCGAGAGCGCGCAGACAGGTCCAGAACAGAAGCGGAAAGTGAGTCGCTGCTCTCCCGAGAAGCCCTCGTCATGCTGCAGGGCCGCGTCGCCGTTCTACTCTCGCTCGTGTGGGGGACGGACGGACCCCTCTCTCGGCGCCTACACACGCGGTGCAGGGCACCCAGAGAGGCTCTCAATGCTGACTAGAATGTCCATCTCTGCGCAGGCGAGTGAAGATGTCTCGAAATACCTCTTCCAGATGAAAGTCCTCCTCTACGGCGACGGAGGTGAGGCCTCCTCTTCCCAAGAGAACTCCCGAGACTTTTGATGGCTTACTTCTTCTCTCCGGCGGCGCAGAGAACGAGCCTCAACCCGAAATCATCGCCCAGCTCTCGCAGGAGGTCTATGCGAATGACCTGCTGCAACTGCTCGTGCAGGACATCTGGCGGTTCGAGTTCGAGGTGCGCTCTTTGCGCGTCGTTCGGGATTGCCGCTTGCTCCTCCCTCCTGACACGCAAAGTCGGTTTGCGCACACAGGCACGCAAGGACGTCTCGCAGATTTTCAACAACTTGCTCCGGCGACAAATCGGAATTCGATGGCCCACAGTCGAACACTTGAGCGCAAAGGAAGAAACCATCTTTGCTGCACTCCAGGGGTGCGTACACTCTTCTCTTGGCTACTACGCTCGAGCGTAAAGACGCCGCGACCATGGGAAAAAGTCTGACACGGAGCGAATGCGGTGCAGGTACGAGAACGCCGATGTCGCGCTCAACACGGGCATGATCCTGCGAGCCATGCTCCGGCACGAACCGCTCGCGCAGATCCTCCTCTACTCTGACAAGTAAGTCCACCTCGGAAGCGTGTCGTCGGACGTCGCGCAAGCCAAAGAAGCCAAGTCGGCCGGCGCGGGTAACTAACTAATCGGGCGTCGTCTTGGCAGGTTCTACAACTTTATCGACTATATCGAACAAACGACGTTTGGCATCGCCTGCGATGCGCAAGCCAATTTCCGAGTGCGCTGACGACGCCGATCGATCCAAGCTTGGCTTTCTGCTGACGTCCGAACCCCTCCTCCGGCAGGAAACCCTGACACGGCATAAACCGATGGTGGCGGAGTATCTCGACGAGAATTACGACCGTGTGAGTCCCGCCCCCGCGTACACTTCCTTCCAAACTCGGTAGGAGATGCGCACTCGCTCATGCGGTTCCTTCGGACCACTGCTCCTGCCTGCAGTTCTTCTCGCAGTACTCGCTCCTGGTCCAATCGTCCAACTATGTCACGAAACGGCAATCGCTCAAACTCCTCGGCGAGATCTTGCTCGACCGGACAAACTTTAAAGTCATGACTCGGTATATTGCCAACGAGGAGAACCTCAAAGTCATGATGAACCTGCTCAAGGACCGGAGCAAGAATATTCAGTTCGAAGCGTTCCACGTCTTCAAGGTGTGTGTGCTTTCCCCCCTTCTACTGGCCTACGGCATGAACGTGTGCTCTCTCGCATGCGTCACAAAAAGAGAGCGCGAAAAAGAACTGACCTAGTCGAGCATCGTTTTCCCTCCGTCCGTCCGCCCGCTCGCTCTCTTAAAACCCCCCACTCCGCACACACACGCACACGCAACACCAGATCTTTGTCGCCAACCCGAAAAAGCCGCCCCAGATCGAAGCGATCCTGCGCCGCAACAAGGACAAACTGGTCGCCTTCTTGCGCAACTTCCACAACGACCGCGACGACGAGCAGTTCAATGTGCGTACCGTACTGGCGGGACTACGACGTGTTGGTGACTCTTGGACTCGGTAGTGTGCTGACCGATCCGTTACCCGTCGCTTTCTGTTCGCGTGCACAGGACGAGAAGCTGTTCCTCTTGCAGCAGATCGAGGCGCTCTAGATCTCCCGTCTCTTTCCCAAACCCGTACCCGGCTCGACCGCCCCCCCTTTTCTGACCTTCTACTTGCAATGTCTCGCTCGCTCGTTCACCTGCACATATACCCCGCCAGACCGTTTCTCTCCCTTGCTTTTGTTGAAATACCTCTCATTCACTCCCCCGTCATCATTGATGCCCAGCCCTGTCTCTTACTCTCTCTCTCTCTCTCTTGCAATCTCTCCATATGGCCACATGCTCGCCTACTCCTTCATCCGTCTGCACCGTGTCCACGTCCGATCTTTCTCTTTTGAATCACTTCACGCGCCTCACACGTTTGATGACCGCAGGACCGGATTCCTGCGCCCCCCCCCCCTTTCTGCATTTCAAATATACACAGACATTGAATGAGAACAACATGATGATGAAGATATGGGCGGCAACTGGCAGAAGGGGATGCAGCGTGGAAAGTTCCAAGCCGGCAAGTTGGAAGAGAGGAGCGGGATGGAGAGTGATGCGACAAAGAGTTCCCCCCCGCCGGCGACTGGGTTATTAGGATGTGGAGGCGAGAGTAGGTCCGACAACCTTGACGAGCTCGTCCTGCAACGCGGCGAGGGACGAGTCGTCGTCGACTTCTCGGAGGGCAGCGACGCTCTGTTGATGTTGTTGGTGTTGTTGATGTTGTTGTCGTCGTCGTTGGAGCAGCAGAAACGAGTGTCATCGTCAGCAAAGAGGTGAGGAGAGCAGATATCGATCGAAACGAAACCGCCGCCGCACCTGGGTGAAATGCTTCAAAATGTCGTCGTTTTGACGTTCGACCGACGCGACGGTCCGGGAGAGATTTGCGATCCGTTCGTACGTCGACTGGTTCTGCTCTGCGAGCTGTTTCCATAACCGAAGAACATTGCCTCCTCATTAGTCTCCGGGTCCGAGACGGTTGTAGAAAGAAGCTGGGCGAGGAGGAAAAGAACGGGGGAGCTTTCTTCCGAGAGAAAAGACGCACGGCGAGACGTTTTTGACGCAAGAGGGCGGTGGCGTTCTGGACACGGGGGGTGGTCGCGCTCGGGGTTGTCACAGCTGCGTCGAGTCCGATCCTGTGCGTAAATGCAAGACCGTCAAGGATAGGACAAGTCAGCCGGCGTCCAGGCGTTGTGTCTCGACTCTCTCTCTCCCTGGCAAATCAATCGATTCCCGGCAGCAAAAGGGCACGCACTCGTAAGCGTTCCGGGGCGGTTCCCCTCTTGCTTGTCGCTGCTTTGCCTCTTCGAGTAACCTGTCGAGTTCGTTCGCTTTCGAGACAAAGTCTGCACTTTGGGCGAGGTCGTTCCAGGCGAGCTGTCGAATCGGAAGAAGGGGTCAGTGCGATTGGCGCATGACCGACATGACGGCGGACGCGCACCGGAATGCCTTCCTTGTAAGTAGCGACGACCATTTCCCTCAGCCCTGGGATGAGGTCGGGGTACTGCTCGTCCCAGTCGGGCGGGAAGCATTGCCTCATAGCCTTGTCGCTGCGGGAGCGTTCGTCAGTTCAGTTCGCTCCAGTGTCCAGTCCAGCCCCTGTGGCTTACTCGAGGACCTTGATGACCTTGTTGGACGCGACAAAGAGGGCATCCTGGGTCAGTTTCGCTCGTCGCCCGAGCGGGGCGGTCGTCGCTGCTGGCGCTGTTGGAGCTGCTGCTTCTGGCAGAGACGGAGCTATGGGCGCGTCTGCCATCGTGGACGGCGCAAGATTAGATCGACTCGAGTAGAAGTCCAAACAACTCCGTCGCGCGATGGCGCGGAACGACGCGGGGCCGGGGTTTCGCTCGGTCTCCGTTTATCTCCGCCGTTGTTCGAGCTGCCCGCGCACGCGATCAAGTCGGAGACGCTCTTGCACGAGTACAGCGAGGACAGGGACATAGCCAGGGCGACTTCAAGGTGCGCAAGCTAATGCCGTGCTCGTCGTCGCCGACGTTGGAACTGACGAGACCCGCTCGCTCCGCCCGCGTCTCCGTCGCCCCATCAATCCGTGCCACTCAACTGGCCGTCTCTCTCTCTGTCACGGCTCGCCTTTGGTCCATACTAGAGTGCAGAATCACGAGCAAAGCACCGGATCCTACCTCCGCCCGAACCCGCCTGGTCCCCGGGGACAACAGACTCGAATCTCCGACCGATCGGGGGACGAAACCACCTCGCTCGTTTTCTCAAACACGCGCACGCACGCAGGTCCGACAGTCGAGTCGAGTCGAGCCAACTCAGAGCTCTCGCCCTCTTGAAGGAAAGACACGCTCGATAAGGGGCGTCAGAACATGCCCCGACGGTCCTCCGCATCGTCCCCTCTTTCTCAACAGCAGCAACAGCCGCAGCCGAAAGGCAAAGTCTCGTTCAGCAGCGACCAAGGTCCAGTTTTGCGCTCCTCGGCGTGGACTAGTGCCGCCCAGCTCGGGTCCCTCTTTGCGCCTTCGTCGTCCTCGTCGAAGCAGCCAGCGAACGAAATCGACACCGACACGGCTTCGACTCTGTCTTCAACGTCGTCCTTCGAGTTCGATCAGCCCGCACCAGCAGCAGCAGACCCTTCTTCCTCCTCTCTTCGTCCAGCAGCAGCAGCAGCGCCCCCTCGTCGGTCCGGATCGTCGGCCTACACATTCCACACGACTCCGATCCCGCCAGGCGCTCTCGTTCTCCTCGCCGAAGGCAAGACCACCAGCCCCATCCTCTCCACCTCCAACAACAACTATAACGGCAGCATGGCCCCCTCTCGACGCAGCGCTTCTTCCGCCGCGATGCCCTCTCCCCAACAGCAGCAGCAGCAGCAGTCCGGAGGAGGCCGGCAGACCAAAGTCTGGGCCGGTCCCAAGGGCAAGATGCCCGCCTTGCAACGGTGGAAAGTCTGGTACGGTGGCGTCAGCGTCATCGAAATGCTCGAAACGGTGAGGAGCTGGTCGAGTTCTACGGCTTCCAGGATTCGCGCGCGCGC